>BRZM01001621.1:130514-262255 GCA_033238685.1 Lates japonicus | reverse complement strand
CCAGAGATTTGAGAGGGAAGGTTTATTACACACAGGGACTTAAAGGAACATAGATGATTGGTGATCTGAGTTCTGAAAGTAGGAGAAAATAAAAAGAAACGTGAAAAAGTAAGGTATCAAAAAAAATGGTTTCACTAGTATCACACAGTGTCCAGTGATCCCAGCCTTTTCTACTGACTGTGATGGACAAACTCTGAGCTCCCTGCAACTGCAACAGAGACAGCTGATATGTTAGGATTAGCTTCTGACAGTCAAATAGGATTACTTCTCATCACATACAGTATCTCAGTTTGTTTGTAAGGACATGGAAGATTTGTACAAGAGTCAAGCATGTCCATTGGAAGGGAGTTCATTGTCACAATGACAGGGAACAGCACTGCGTTCATCCACAGTTTACTTTTATTTAATGGTAATGGTCTGTGTAACCACTGCCATTTTGTTGCTTTTTGTCACCATTTTGTTGAAATGAATCCAACATTTTATTGTTGTAATACAAAGATTGCAGAGCCAATTGTGCAATTTTTCACATCCTTTGTGAAATATCTAAATTTGTAATTCTTGTTTTATATCTTCCTTTAAGTTAGATTGGACATTACGTTTGATGTTTTATACTTTATCTGTTCCCTCCAGCAACAGATTTAGATACATTTAAGTGCTTTTAGTCAGAGTGTTCAGGCAACCTTTACTGCTGCAGCACCCTGAGCTGACACCAGAGGGAGCCCTGGTGTTAGCTGGAGGTGTTTCTGGTGCTGCTGACTGCTGCAGTGGAAGGAATTCATTTCCCCTTCCCTCATCTGGGCTTATTTATAACCAGTTTACTGGAGGAAAAATTACAAATAATTCATCAGCTTCAGCGCAGGACTCGCTCACAGATCCTACTGCCAGTCAGTTTGACATACCAGCTTTGTTCTGCTAATGCGAATGTTGAAACGTCTTTAGGACAGATGTGCGGGAGAGAACAGAAAGTCCCTGTGTGTTTCTTAATAACTGTGAAAGTATGCAATTGTGAGTGTGAGTGTGTGTGTGTGTGTGTGTTCGTTCTGTGCCAGGCAGCAGACAGACTGACAGCTAGTCAGGTACTGAGGGCGGTTGGCTGCAGGATCCGACGACTGTTGACCTCCTACAGGGGTTTGGTGCTGGCTGTAGGGCTAAGTACAGGCAGTGTCCAGGTATGGTAGGGAAAGTGTAAAATCTGCGTGCATGTGTTTGTACTTTATATGAGTTCTGTATTGCCCCAGTGACATGTTTTCTCCTTTGGTAGTGGTTAAACAAGTCTTTACATTAGCCTGTTTTTATATTTGTTTATTAAGTTTTTTTTACCAAACACCCTCAGGCATAGCCCTTATTGCACCATCCCAGAAATCCTTGAGCTGGATATGTAAAGCTTGCCAAAGCGTTCTCTCGCAGGCTTTGAAACTTGCATCTCTGTGCTTAGAGCTTGGCAAACATGGTTGGCGTGCCCCGAGGCTTGTTCTGCTCAGACATTTCAACCCCGTCCTCTGAGATGTAAATATTTTAGTGCCTGGTAAAATCCCAAGAGTCACAGGCCTTTCTTCTATACTTTCAAAACTACAGGTGCTGTGATGTACTTGTGTACCTTTTTTTTGAATTTCACTTGTGCTCTTCAGTTATGGTTTTTGAATGACTTTCAGTAATTTATCATTTACGACGTTTGTAAAGTTGCAGACCCAACTGAAGCAATGCTAAATTTGATTATTATTTTTTTAAGTCACTGGATAGATCTGTCAGAAGGTTAATGAAGAATAGAAGTTCTGCCAAAGTAGATTTTATAATTGCAGTTGTAATCTTCGTTGCACCTCATAATACCTTAATTAGCCTTCATTGTACTGGTCTTTGATAAGTAGAATGAGTTCATATTGGGGATAAAATAAACTTCTGTTATTCACCTCTGTATAAAACCCTCTTTTTTTAATCCAGGGGCTACAAGAAAGCCATAAACAGATAAGCCTTAGACTGTGGATTGTACTAAATGTGATTCTCTCCCAAGGAAAGTAATTTGTAAAGGTGTTTGTTTTGATGTTAGTGAGTAGTAAACATTAACAAGACTAACAGTCTATAGCCATGGACAGCTCTGTGAGGCTCCACTTAGGGACAGTGTTGCTTTGAGCTCATACTAACCACGGCATGCAAACAGTGACACAGTGATAATGACAATGACAACATGCTGATGATCAGCAATTATCATCAGATTTTTCAGTCAAGATTTGTCGAGATTGTTCAGTCATGACCACAGCGTTGCACCACCGCACAGACCATCATTGTCTTTTCTGCTGTCACAGGCTAAAAGCTTCCACATTTTGCTTGAGACCTTCCTGAAACCCCATCTAGGACCTCTTGAATTCCCTGGGTCTTAGTGTTAGCCCTTAACCAGCCAACCTTTCCAAGGATGTCACAAAATCTCCCATCTCCCTCGAATGCAGCATTAAACAATCTGTGAAAATTTCATCTCAAGGGCTTATTTTAACTGTGTTTTATGCAGAAGCAACGATCCCAAGTGAGAACACATAATGACGATTTTTTTTCTTCTTTGTGCTGGATCTTTTGAGCATCAAAGCTGTTTTGTTCTCTAGCTCCTCCAGTAATGTCTGCAGGGCTGTCAGACCCCCAGCGGCCCTCTGCGGTCTTGACCAGACTGAACAATCGCAGTCAAAGCTCACACTTTTTCCCCTAGCTCCGCTTTCTTTTTGATGTGCTTATCACCATCAAGCCAGCAGCTGCACTTCACCTCTCTCCTCTCTCAAAATGTGACTTTTTGTCAGGATTTTTAAAGAAACTTTCTGGGACAGTTTTCCACTCTGGGTATATCTTGGCAAACTCAGCTATCATTTGAGGCTTGTCTAGATATTCTAGACACCGGGGGTGAACCTTATGTGACTCACAGTGGAGCTCTTTTTTTGGCCAAGCAACTGGCTTTGCTTGTTTTGCACCCGAGACACACAGTAGTTCTTGCTGTTTGCTTGAATGTTTGCGATGCTAATGCTTCTTTGTTTCTTCCTTCCAGGTGTTGGAGGTGCCCTCTGGGAAGCTTCTGGCCACTCTGTTGGGACATACCAAGACGGTGCTGCACTGCCAGTTCAGCCAGAACGGCCAAACCCTCATCACATCCTCCGAGGACACCACTATTAGGGTGTGCAACTCCTTCCCTTCCTCCATTTGTGCTTTTTGTTTCTCTGTCTTTTGCTTGGTTTTCCTGTTTGTGGTTCTCCCATTCATCATTCTCTCCCTCATCCTCACCATCTTTTATCGCCTAGTTCATGGCGTGTTCTTTCACCTCCTCCCCCAACCTGCATCCCATTTTTCTTCTCTGCTATCGATTATTCTTCTCCTCCATCCCCATTCCTCACCTTGAGTAAAACTGCCTGCTCTGCTAAATTGCTCATCCTCACAGTTTTTCGGGTCTCTGTGGTGTTTTCACCTTCTCTACCTGTTACACTCTACCAGCTTCTTTGTCGGCCTCTTCACCTCTCCGTTCTTCACCCCCCTCTTTTGTCTCCTCTCCTTCCTTTTCCTTCTCTTTGCCTTTGGCTATTCCGCTCTCGATAGCTCTTTATCTCCCTCCCGCTCTTGTGTTGACCGCGTGCAACTATCTGTGTTTGTGTGCGAGTGTGTGTGTGCGTATTTCAGGCTGTTACGCACCGTCAACCCCCACCGTTCATGCTCTGTTGCTCATTTCCCCTTTCCTCCTCCCCTCTCATCTCCTCCTCCTCCTTCTTCATCTTTTCTTTTCGCCGACAGACCTGTCCACTGCAGCACTTCCTCCCCTCTCCGACAGCGCAGCGCCTCGTTCCGTATTCATGCTGCAGCTGCCTACACCATCACTTTTCTCGGACCGTCCGCCGGCTTATTCAGAAGCTTTTCAAATTTGTGCTATTTGACATGTGTTTGCGAGGAAATGGAAGTGTGTATTTAGATGTTAATGCAGATGCAGAGTGAATGTGAAGAGATCTAATCACACTGATGTTAGCTGGTGATGGATTCTAACCTTTGGACTCATGACAGATTCTATTCAGAAGAAGAAAGGGTGCAGCGTTGCACACAAGGGCATTATAAGATGATCTGGATGACTCTGTCTGTCCTGCCCTCTTTGAGCTCAGTTGAACTCTTGTCTCTGCTCATTTACCTGCCTGCACACTGGTGTTAAACAAGTGCTCTGTAGGCGGATGTGCAGGTCCAGAGTTTTAACTCCACAGATGCATTAGCATAAACTCAGTGCACCTCAGAAACCAAAAAGATGAAAAAGGAATGACATGAATCACTGATCTACTGTACCATAAGCAGTGTTGTGCCATTGTATTTCAGCACTCAAAATCTCATTGAAATATTACATCCCTGTATGTGATGTGTATGTCTGGTGATTGGTAGATGCTGCATAGCTGCTACATTTTTGTGCAAAAGAAAAGACCTGTAGGAAGGCAGTTTTTTCTTTACTTTTATTTCTAGGATGATTTTGTTTCTAATGAAAAACTTTGCTACTGCTTTTACGTCCTGTTGTACCCACATGATCATTGTTACTTCAATGGAAATCCCAGTATTTTTGAACCAGGGTTTTATTCTCATAAGTGTGTCCATTAAAATTCACCACCTCAACTTAATAAAGATTTGAGAAACGCAAACAAAAACCCAATTTGTGTTACCAAATCCCTGCAACACAGGTGGCAAGTGCAAAGGTACCATCACCTACAAAATGGACACCATTATGAGGACAAAACACAGACGTGCTCATAGAAATAATCCGGGGGGGGGAATCTATGAGAGAACCAAAAGGTTTAGTGTCAAAGTTTATAATTCCATAAATATGGATATTGTAACTGGGATGAAGTGAAAAGCATCAGTGGCTAAGATTCCTTGTCTCTGTGTTGTAGGTGTGGAGGTGGCAGTCTGGGGAGGGTAGAGTACTTAAGGGTCACAAGGAACAGGTCAGGTGCTTCTCTCTGCTCTCCCACTCACCAACAAGACTGCTGTCCTGGTCCTTCGACGGTACTGTCAAGGTGAGGCTCAGACATATACCCGCTCAAAACACAGTTGAGAGCAGCGTAAAATCAAATGTTAAATCATCCCTCTCTTCATTTCCTCACTCACTGTAAGGTGTGGGACGTAGAAAGTGGAGAGAAGCTACAGGACATTGAGGCACATCGGGGAGCCATCCTTTCCTGTCATGTCTCACCAGACGGATGCTTCTTCGCCACCACCTCTGCTGACAAGACTGCTAAGGTTCAACACTCACACACACACACACACACACACACACACACATGCCTACTCTTACTCATGGGATGAGACATATCTGTTTGTGCTGCCAGTAACAACTTGACCTATTACACATCAGTGTCTTCCCTCTAACCTCCTTCCAAACTTATTACTTACACTGTATACACATGGATGTGTTGCTGCGGGTGATATCTGAGGCTGTAAGTTTCTCTGGTAGGGAGATGAGGACCCTAGAGATAAGTGTGCAGCAGCTGGCCCCAGGCCTGGAGAGTTAGCTGCAGGTCAGTCTGTCTTCCTACACCCACATTCAGTGATCATTTAGTCTGACTAAATGGCAGCCAGTGGACCTGCTGAACCACCAGCCTGGCAGGCAGGCTGACTCGCAACGGACCAACCTCCCTGTCTGGATGTAGTTCTTGCCAGTCTGCCGTTTACCAAACACCGCTGCGCTTGACTTTGGCCTGACTTTGCTTGACTCAGTAGGCTGGAGATGCGGTTTTCCACAAGCAGCTCTTAAATCATTGCTTTTCTTACTCATCGTCCACAGAAATGTGAACTGCGCTGCACAGTACAAGCTGAACTGTACTGAGACCGTACGCTCTTTGACACTGGCATTTTTCAGTGACATTCATTTCCTTGGATCATAAAAGGTTGTGGATTCAGTGTTGGATTTATACTTCTCAATCCAATATTCAACCATGGATGACAACTGGCGTTTCTGAGCATCCGGCATAAGAAACAATGCGAGGCCAGTCTCTCGGGCATTTGTTAAAGCGGTTGATCTAGAGCCACTACCACCGAGTTTCACACGGGAATTTGGATTTGGTCAACACTTACTGTAGAGAACAGCCACTGGGTTGCCAGCCAACCTGGCTTCTGTCAGTGGATGGTAGTAAGAGAGAGTGTGTGTTTTATGGATTTGGCAACGATGATAATTGAGGTGTGTGTGTGTGTGTCTTGTGAGGCTGGTTAGCAGCCAGTCACATAGTCCTTGCTCTCCAGACCGAGTAGGGGCTTTGGTAGCTTGAAACACACACAAACACCAGAGTCCCCAGTCTCCATCTATCTAGAGGTCAAACCAGATGGCTCAGCCATGAGTGTCTTTGTTAAGCACCACAAAAAGAGGGAGGGTGTTCTGTTCTGCTTGTTCCTTTTCCTCCATCTCTCTCTCTCTCTCTCTCTCTCTCTCTCTCCCTCTCTTTGTCCCCTTTTTTTTTCTCTTTTTCTTTCTTTTTCTCCTGACCTTCAGATGAATGGAACTTTGTGTGCAGACATAGTTTGCGGGCTGCCAAATGAAGTGTCTAATTATGAGCTGTGTTATTTTCTGTGCAGCACAGGATGCAACCGGGGTGAGGAAGAAACACAGAGAGAAAGACTAGTTTGGGAGCAGAAGGGAAGGCATGAATATAAAGAGAACAATTGATGAGAGACAGAGATGGAAGGAAAGTGGAAAAGGGAAATCCAAAAAAAAAAGTGAGGAAAAGACAACAGCAGAAAGCGAGAAAACACTCATTAACACTTGCATCATTCTTGTGCAGTGTTGTAACAACATTAACTCTGCATTTGGCACAATTATCAGTCCTCATAAACACCTGTGCACAGGTGACAACTAAATAAACTATTCATTATTATTATTATTACCTATTTTATATTTATATTTCATCCATAGTATATCACACTCTATCCAAAGGGAGTGCATCCTGATTACCTGCCTTGTGTTACACAAACAAGTAGCTTAGTCTTCGTCTGAAAAGGTTGCTCTTAATAAGCACTGCAGCTCTAATGTAGAGTAAAAATGAAGTAAATGTATTCAGTGCATGCATTTTCTTTTTAAAAAGTCATACACAACTCCTGCTTTTACTTTCTGCTCCTAGTTGTGGCACTGTGAGTCCTGGCAGTGTGTCCACACACTGAGCGGCCACCAAGACTGTGTCCGAAGCTGCCGATTCTCCTGGGACAGCCGACGCCTCGCAACCGGAGATGACAACGGAGAGATCCGGGTGAGTGTTCAAAGCAATTCAGCCATGTACTTTACCCTTTTTTTAAACTTTATTGTTGGTTGTTGATGTAGAATTTAGGCTGATTAGGCTTGTTTTGCCGTTGGAAATTACCCTCAGCAAAGTGCCTAATACAAAAAGGTTAAATGGAAGGGTGGGAAATAAGGTAAGGAAAATGAGGTAGCAAAGAGAAGAGTGGAGGGACTGATGGAGGTTAATTTGGAAGAAAGATAGAGGCTACAGATAAGATAGCATTATGTCACTAGTTTATGAAGTAGTGACAGTGACTTAAGCCATCTTATTTGCTGTGCAATACACAAAAATGCAATTACAGCAGACAACATTTATTCCAGAGATCACCCCATAATTACATCTCATCACTCATTTAGATTAAGTGCTCACTAATACATCATGATTGCTGCAGTGTTCAGAGGAGGGGTGAGATGAAAGGAAGGTGGCAGGGCTCCTTCTCAGGAGGGGGTACCGGAGCTGGAGGAGGTGCAGGTTGTGTGAAAAGTTGGGATGAAGGGAGCAGGAAGGGGAGGAGATGTCTGACAGTAGGAGGCGAAGGAGAGGACTCAGGCTGCCAAATTGGATCCCCAAGGCTTTGGAATCGGCACCGTTCGCCTGCAAACACGCATGCACGCACGCACACACATGCACAAAGTAAACAAAAAGTTAAAGCTGTGTGAGAGGTAGAGAGGAAGATGAGGAAAAGTCATTCAGCGCCGTTCAGCCTGCAGCGACATGCGGTGGCGCAGCATCAGTCGACAAAAGGTTAATGCCCTCTGGTGGCCTCTGAGCTGAACCTGCTCCATTATCCAGAAATGGCCGAATCCATCAGATCCAATTACATAAACCACACTGAAATCTCACCCCTGTTTCCATGGAAACAAATCTGAGTCATTCAGTACAAAAGCATGCCAAGTGTTAAATATAGCTGTATGTCTGATGTGTCATTGTCAAAGGAGCATGGCATGTGAACAGTTGCATAACAGCTGCAGAAGTCATGATGCGCTGTACCAGTGATGCTATCATTTCATGATGTGTGGTGCATTATGGGTGATTTCTCATTTAGATTCACACTCATATCTGTGCAAATGTTCTTTATTTTCCATTTTATTGAGCTTGAATGTTCACTCTTGACCTCAGAAATATAAGTGATGAAAAAATATTATCACAAGGTCACTTACTTGGTGTCTTTTGGGAGCTTTCAGCCACATTTCATGAATTTCATAAAACAATGGAGTTTGCTCAGTTGCCATGGAGACAATTCAGTTATCATCACATGACCTAAGTATGACATTTGCAAGAGACCATTCTCGAGCAGAGACACAGGTCACAGTGTATGGCCACCTGATATCACATGACCAGAATTTCATACTTGAGGCACGTGATAACAACTAAACCATCTCTCTGACAACTGAGCAAACTCCAAATTTATTTTACCAAAAAAACTTTGTCTTTTGACAGCACAGGCAGCCAAATCTGTAAATGCCAACACAGTTGGCATCTTTGTTGTTTATCATTGGCATTTACTTTATCGTTGCTTTATAATGTTTGCCTGTCCATCACAGCTCTGGAGTGTCAAGGAAGGTGCTCTACTGAAGATTTGTTCACGGGACGGTAAAGACGGCATGGACTCACTCCACGGAGGCTGGGTGACTGACCTGCACTTCTCCTCAGACAACTCTCTTCTGGTCTCGACTGGCGGTTATATCAAGGTATGATAACTCAGATTCTCATATTAAATGGCAAAACTGCCACACACATATTAAATAATGAAGATCAAGTAGTGATTTATTTACTCCCAAAGAGGCAGTATGCACACGGTTTTGCAGCATAAGTCCTTCCATGCCTTTTGCTGTTTTAAACAATACATACAAGTGTATGTGAGAGAGAGGATTGTTGACTGAGAGATGTTTGATGTGTCACAGTTGAAACAATACAAAGATGCTCCCAACATGCCCTAGTGTTGCAGTGGCTCAGGTTTACCTAAAAACACTCAATACCTCGGAGAATGATATCAGTGCCTCCTTGTGACGTGACCGGAATAGAGTGTGTGTGTGTGTGTGTGTGTGTGTGTGTGTGTGTGTGGTGTTGTGTGTGTGTGTGTGTGTGCAGGGAACCTTTGATTGCCTTTACTTTTACAGGAGATGGGGTCACAGAGCGGGCAGTCTCAGCTGGGCTCTGATTGGCTGTTTGCTGGGGAATGATGTAATCCTCAAGAGAGAGCAGTTCTGATCGATGAAGCTTTATATCTCAGATTACTCCTGATACTGTGTGTGGGGTTGTGTTGTGTGTGTGTGTGTGTGTGTGTGTGAATATGCGCATGTGTGCCTGTGTTTATACCTGCCTGTGTGGGTCGACAGAGATGCTACTGTTGAAGGCAGTGGATGCTGTTGTTCTGGCTTTTTATAGACAGATGGATAAAAACACATCATAATCTCATCTACAGCAGATTTCTGTTGACAGTATCATAAAGCCTGGAAATGAGCTCAAACATAAAGAGAGCCCCAAATGTGCTGCTTTTACTTAACACTATTTCTTTTTATATATTTTATAGCAGTATCTGAAGATTGTCAGAACACCAGTAGCATGACAAAGATGAGAATATAGAGTTGCGGTTTGAATTCACTGCTTTTCTAATAGAAAGGGGGATAAGGTTGTACTTGAATCAATGTGAAGCAAGCAAGTCAGTTACTGACGATGTGATGTAGATAATAGGAGCCACTTCTGGCTATATTCCAGATTCTGGATTATTTGTTAACAGAGATAAAGATTCCCTGAAGCTTAGAGGAAAAGTGCAACATTTTGGGAAATAGGTTTAAAGTAAGAAACAAGTGAACGTGTTAATGAGCAGTTCTCTGCCATTTTCCACTGTGATGTTTTCAGCAATATAGATATATAGACGGTAAATGGATAGAAATTTATTTTGTTGGATCTTTTGGGCACTGTTTCTTTGCAATTTGTGTTTCTTATTGTATCTGTTAATAGGCTTTGAAGTCCACTAATATACCCATTGTATTTGTTTTTAGTGAGCTTTATATACAGGCCTGCTCTGATTGAAACACTAGCACTCATCAGCTTTGTTTTCCCTTACATCACCATGACAGTCGTAATTATTTTGGGAATCAGCTTGCAGATCACTCCATTACTCCACTTCACAGACTATTTTTTTCCCCTCGCTCTCTTCCTCAGCAAAGCATGTTGACTTGATGGATCAGCATGTGGATGTGGGGAACAGTGATGGATTATTATGCCTGTCTTAGAAGATGAACCCCCCTGAGTCGGGAGCTTTGATTGATTAATCGTACTGTGTGTTGGCCGGACAGCTATGAGAGGCCATCCTGTCTGTCATAGTAATTACCATGACAGAGTGTGTACCTCTTATGACAGATACTATAACCTGCAGGGTGAGGAAGCATGATAATAATCTGTCTATCTGTTTTAATGATTATTGCCAGGGTGTGTCTTCATGCTCGCCTGTTTTACAACTAGCAAATGTCTGAAAAATAAAACTTCTCATACCGTAGCCTTCCCATGTTTCTGAGCTGTAGATATGACAATGAAAATGAAGTCACACTTCCATATAAATATGAAGCAAGAATGCCAGTGTGGTCAAATAATTTATTTACTGACATCTAAAAAAAATTCCTGGAATGTAATTATTTTTCTGTCAGTCTAGGAAAAAGCCTTGGCAGTCATCTGAGCATCCTCATAAGGGTATTTGGTTTGTATTTATCCTCAGCTGGTGTAAGGGAAAGATTTCATTATGGAGGATCAGTGGGATTGTGTGAAATGTGCCTTTGAATCATAGACTGTCGTAGACTGACTGATATTGAAGTTTGGGTTGAAAACCACAAAACAATGACTTTGCTGAGTGAAACTAACTTTTTTGGTTTTGGAATGCAGAAACTAGAGGTTGTACATTCGTTTTTACCACATAAATTAATCATAAAATCATAGGTCATGTTGAAAAATGCTAATTGATATCTTTAGAAAAGAAAAAAAAACAGACAAAGCTAGCTAGCTGGTGAAGACTGTGGGGCATTTAGCAGCTAGAGAACCAGATATTATCCCTCCGGAGTTGGTGGAGACCAAAACCAAGTTAAAAGGAGACTGAAGTGAGTGGACTTACATTGGTCAGGTGTAACTGCAAACAGATGCTGATATTACTCTGTGTCTGCTGGGTGTGAACAGGCAGCTGTTATGAAGACATTATCCACAACAAGTTCATAAGGTGCCACTGTTGCCAGGGCCAAATAACCTCCAGCATAACAAACAACAAAAAAAAAAGAATACCGCTGTAAAATGTTAAATGTTTTATTATGAACAATAATCTACATTCCAGTAAATTGTTTTGCGTTTACACGAGAACAAACAGAAGGCAGTCGCAAATCCATGTTAAGGGCTATTTGGAAATGCTGGCAAGATAAGATTAGTATGGATTATGTGTTAACATAAAGGCGACCCATTTAAGCATTGTTTGTGTAATTACTACGATGATGATTTCATTGATCATAATGTAGATCCATTGAAATTCTCTTCTGTTTCAGAAATAGACACTGTTCAGAAGAGGTAGCACACAAACAACTCAAGTAGAGTATGCCCTGATTATCATTGCTGTGACAGTGCTCCTGGAAGAGAATTGCTGGGGAAATAAATAAAAATAAGCAGAGCGGAGCAGAGAAGGCATGTTTTTCTTATCATGATGTGATTCATTGGAGAGTTTTCAGCTATCAGATCCTCTCTGAGTGCAGCTCTGAACATCAGAAACCCCTGCACACAATGACTCAGTGTGTTGCTGTTGCTGCTTAACGGGATGATGTTGTTATTGGTCGGATAAGAGCAGGAGAAGTGACAGCGGGTGATGTCTCCCATGGTTCTCACTGAGTCGATCAGTTGATATGATGCAACATGAGGCTTGTAGCGTGAGGAGTCCTTATTGTTTGCCTCTTTCTATTTGTCTTCTTGGCTCCCCGTGTAGAATGATGTTTTCTTATTTATCCCAGTGGTTTTTTTTACTCATCACTGTCAGTTCTTTGGCCTTGATCATCTCTCAAGCTGTTTTTCTTTCTTTGTTTCTGCTTCTCTTGTTCTTTCTGTTCTATCACTCACTCCCTCTCTGCATGGTCGGGTGAATGGTGTGAGTGTAATTAAAAGCAGTGGGCTATTGTGTGGGGTACATGTGCTTGTCCAATCCCCTGTTGTGTGTAATTACCTGTGTCGAGCATTTAATTAAACATTTCTTATAACCCTTATCACCAATCCTTCACTTTACTTAATAAAAACATAACCTAAGTGCCTGTATTGGTGCATTAGGTAAGCTTACATGAATATGAGCAGACAAATGTGTGTGTTTTCATGTAGTGTGTGTCAGGGTGTGATGAAGTGGTGCGGTCCAGCCCTCTGAGAGAGGCTGTTACATCCTACACT
This sequence comes from Lates japonicus, assembly GCA_033238685.1. Classification (NCBI taxonomy): domain Eukaryota; kingdom Metazoa; phylum Chordata; class Actinopteri; family Centropomidae; genus Lates; species Lates japonicus. Next base: position 249,590 of record BRZM01001621.1, on the reverse strand, counting down.
GATTCCCATCAGTCCTTCCTCCCTTCTGCTCTGGGTCCTGCCAGGAAATGCTGTACCTGTCTCACACCTGGCCTTGACACACACACACACACACACACACACACACACACACACACACACACACACACACACACACACACATACATACACATACAAGGACATAGACACACTCACCAAATGCCAATGAGTCGATCTGTCACAGTGCCATGATCCAAGAGGGGGAGGCGGCAGGTGTGGCTCATCCTCACTGCAAGAACACACACACAAGCCCAGCAGCAGAATAATTCACACCAAGCCGATGTGGAAAAAAACAAAAAACAAATCCTCTCTGTTGATACTGACACAGATTTTTCTTTATGAGCAGTTTTCTCAGATTCAAAGCAGAATATTCACCCCAACAAACACCGTGGCATGAAGGCTTGTCCTTATTTAACCTTAATCAATATCTCCCCGGGTCCTGGTTCACCTAAGCCAGCTGTCAAAAGCCAGACGGGGTGCCATCTCTCATCATGAGGGATGGCAGATCTGTTCTGATCTGTTAATCCTTCTTTTTCAGTTGTATCAGACCATTAATGCACCGTCATACAACCAAAAAAAAAGTTAATTACCAATGAGTAACCACAAATTAAAAAATCGAGGAGGAATCCTTTATCCATGTGTGAAAATATATGAGGGATTATGACTATTAAATACAGACACTAGTTTCTTTAGTTAACCTTCAACAAGACACCAAGCCCCTTCTTTCCTGCTCAGTAGCCAACATGCTTGTGACAAGCAGCTCTCAGGTGTAATTTGGATTTGGTTGACCTGAATTAGAGTGTCCATCTTTTCTTCTTTCTGCCTTTTGTGGTATAATTAAACTCATAGTCTGTGGCCGTAAGTGTACCATGTGTATAACATGCAGTTTTAAGATATATAGGAGTACTGGCGTCCCGAGGATGCATGTAGTGAAGTATATTTACTGTTGTGGAAATATGTGCTAGAAACATTTCCACATCAGTACTTTATTAACTACGTGTTCCCCCCAGGGAAACTTCCATAACTCCATTTTCAAAGCATGAAATACAAACATGGTGTCAAATGTACTGTTCTATCAGTCTGCCTTGTTGTATTGTCAGCGGGACCTCATGCGACCCAACAAGCTATGACAAGCTGATAAACTTCTCAACAGTAGAGCACACAGAGAGTCTCCATCCATAACACATGGAAGTTACCTGGATGTAACTGCAGCTCTCACAAATATGAAAGTAAAAGTAAGTAAATCTTTATTTATATTTGCACTTTTCTAAACAAAAGTGCTCCACAAGGAATAAAAATAAACCAACCAATGGATTGATATGCGGGGTAAAGTAAATTCCATGTGGTTGTGATCTTCAACTGGGTGACCAGGCCTTAGCAGCAAAAAGCCAAACAGAACAAGAACACATTGCATTACTGTCCTCTGCAGTCATTACAGCTAGATGCTGTATGTGTTAAACACAAAGATACATAACAAAACTAGGACATGCTCATCAATGTTGCTCCACAGAGCACTAATAGGCAACTTCCCAACAGGATACAATTAATTACAATGATAATAGTAAAAACTAAAAGTTGATGGAACAGTTCAGTTTTTGGTGTCCACAACCCTCTCCATGCACCTCCCCTAACTTTTGCATGCCTGCATGTTCACACTGACATTTTCAAGCTGAACACTTAAAAACAGTGTATCCCAGATGGATGGGGAGTGTTTTGAATTGACCAGTTCTCCCTGCCACCATTGTTGTCGAACATCATATCAGCTGAGCCCATAATGGAGACAGAAAAGAAACACAATTTCACCTTATCTCACCTTCTTGTGACTCCTTAAGCTTTCATTGGTTATTTTCCACCTCAAAACTCCCCCAGACCTCCTCTTCTGTGTTCTACTCCGTTGTTATCTCTCTGTTTCCACACCTTGTTTATTTATTTTTTTCTCTCTACATGTCCAATTTCTTCATCAGTCCACTTTGGTGACCTGTTTAAGCCACTTCTCCTAAGCTGGAAATGGCTCCCTAGCTTTTTAGGTTTTCACACTCACAACCCATTTGTGATTTTTCTGTGTGATGCTGTCGTGTGTGTGTGTTTTTTAAATGTGCTTACTTTGTACAGTGGGTCAGACTAAAGCTCTATCAGATCGCTTGAGGTTGCTTTCACCCATCGGGTGTCCAGTCCGTCTCTCCTCTGCTTTCTCAGCCCTGAGCCATCGTGGTGTGATCTACTTGAGGCCCTCTGCTGAACCAATGAACTATTACAGCCAGTCATCCTCTAAGCAAGACTCGAAGTGAGTGGGGATGGGGAGGAGGCAGTGAGTGAAGCGAAGGGAATTGAGGTTGCACTGACCTTCCCTCCAGAACATTTGATGGACAGTGAATCTGTCAAAGATGAAGAAACAGTTGGTTAGCAGAGAGGAAACCGGTGAAAAGGAAGGACAGAGTGGAGAGAAAATGCTCCTCTCTGAGGGATGGACGGGGTATCAAGCAGTCAAGTTTCCTGCTTGTATAGTAAGATTTGACTAAGCCATAAGTAATGCGTCTTCATTTTCCCTTAATAGCGAAGCAGATCTCAGTGCTTTCTCTCAGGCTAAACATCAGTCACTCTGTGTTCATGCTTATTCACAGGCTGATGTAACATAGAATTGCCTCCATACAAGTGTTTTTTGTTTCAGTAATAAATATAACTAGGTTGGAAATAACAACAAAGCAGGTTATGTATGCAAAAAAAACATTTTGTATTTTAGAAACTAAAACATCAGAGGTTAGTTTTTGCTGCAGTGTCAGGCAGGAACACCAAGAACTAAACAACAGGAAATGCAGTTTTGTTTTAATTGACTGATTTATTTTAAGCATGACAGCCTGTGTTTGAGGAAAAAGCTGAGTAAACACAGAACAAAAGTAATGTCCTGCGAGACAGTGCCATGTGATGTTGGGACCCACACCCTCTTCACAGAATCTTATCAGAATAATATAATCCCAGTATGTTGTAATTGTGTGACAAAGTCCGGCTTACAATCAGTCCCTATGAATAGCCAATAGTAAGCATCAACTGCTCAAGTCTGATCCTGATGAAAATGTAATTCAAAGCCAAGTACATTTATTAATATATAAAATACAACTGCACATGTAGAATCAAACCTGCTTCATAACACATGCTCACATTTAAACTCAAGTAGTCATGACAGCCATACTGTCATCTGTCACATTCTGACTGGATTGGACTCACACACTGTTAAGTCTTTCACTGCTGTGTTACAGTCGTACAGTATGGCTGACTTTAATGGGCCTGCCTTATATATATATTTAGCATCCTCAGGATGATATAAACAGGCCTGTAGGAGGAGTTTTTGTTACATGTCTGGTGCTGCAGCAATGAAGATGTACCGCAGTGTCCAGTTTATCTTTGTTAAAGCACATGAACATGGGATCTTTTGTGGCAGCTAGGGAGTTAGCTGACTTTCTTGTTTCTCTTTTTGTTCATTGAATATTGCTTTGAAGAAAACTTTCTGGACATATGTTTTCCATAGTTTCCTCATGGGGTTCATTAACCTTACATTTGAACCCCTCTGGTGCTTTTCTGTACATAATTCTTTGCATTTGTAAAGACCACCCTCCTAGGTTATTATTGCAACTTTATGTTGTGCTAACTAACAATATGCTACTTACGTCGGCTTTACTTTCATCCCTGCACTAACTTCTTCAAGTTGGTCCAGAGATAAATGACACATTTGTTGACTGCTGTGTCTTCTGAGGACATGTATGTATATGAGCGGTGTAACGAGCCACCTTGTTGGTTCAGGCAGCTTTACGCAGTTTGATTGCGTTCAGCGCTTTTCTTTCTTCATGCTGTTTCAAGTAAGCGCCCGCAGTGCTGCTCCAGTGTAGCTGCAGACCTACCTCTAAAAATAACTACACACACTCAGAAGATGCAAAACAGCCCCTAAGTGTATCCATTATTTTTCATATTCAATCTGTTCTTTTTGTATTCAAGTGATTATAAATGCTCAATTTACATGCACTCATTCTTCCTACCTCTTAATGTGGTTAAAATGCATTCAGAGTAGATATAGTTTCCATCGTCATGACTCCTGCTTCGTTCTTTTCTGACACAGGAGACAAGCAAGAGAAAAAGAACTTTGAGAGTTAAGCTTGGAGCAGTGATGGCCTGGTTTCTGTGCTCTTGTTGTCCCAGGCTTGGGGTATAAACACAGGCTGGTGAAATGACTATCTGTCTCTGGGAGGCTGTTGTTTCCTATGTTGCTCGATGTGCAGTTGGTGTCTTCCTGGCTGGAATCGGAGGGCCTGTATGTGTGCAGGTCTCACTGAGGATGAAATGAGGCAGGAGATGGGAATCAGTGATGGGGCGGGGCGAGATGTGGATGGTGTATTCTTGTACACACACACATAACCAAAGCTCTCTTACATTAGCTCTGTCTTGTCTTTCCTGCTGTCTTGTACACTTTTACTACTGTTGCCAAGAAAACATTCAGAGAGAAATGAATCTTGAAATTTATAACAAGTTAATATTTATAGTTACCAAATAAAAACAAGATTTACACTGTGTAAAAACATATGAATTCATATATTCTCCTCCTGAAACTGTGTATAATTTTTTATGGATTGTGGAATCTGGGTTGAGAGATCACCTGACTCTGACTGACTGACTGGACTAGATTACATTTGTTTGTAGAGTTTTCAGACTTTTCATCTTAATCCACAAACACATATTTGCATTTAGAGAATAGACTTTGGCTGGCATCAGTTGCCCGACAGCCATGAGAAGAAATCTGAGTTACGGTTCCAGCAAAATAGTTCTGGCACCAAGCAGCAACATTAACTAAAAAGACGGAAATTAACGTTTGTACACTTTGTGGTTTTTATATCAGATTAAACAAACAAATTTTTAATGTGTCAGACTGAGCTTTAGAGGTGCTGTTATCTGTATTTTGTGTGCTTTGGGGCAGAGCCAGAGCCCACTTGTTCTGTCGTTATGCTACGCTAAACGTAATAGTGCTGGTTGCAGCTAAGTATTTACCTTCTGGTGTAAAGAGTGCTGGTATTGGTTCTCCATTTAACTCCCAGAAAAAGTGAATTAGTGTATTTCCCAAAGAAGTGTCAAGCTACTCTAATGTCTGGCCTTTCAGTGCACTTCAGTACAAATAAGTTAATGTTTGTCTATTGATTTAAATGTACACAAGTGAACTGGACATCAATAAACTAGAAGGGAACACAACCACCTGTAGAGTGGTTTACTGTAAAATAATATAAATATTACTTACAACCCTACTAGGACAAAAGTTTTTTATTTTTTTTTTACCATCAATAATGTCATGACATGCGTTTCTCTGTGGTATTAAGGATTGTTCTGATTGCAAACTAAATCACTGTAGTTTGACTGAAACTGATTCTTGACACTGGTCTGAAACGTCTCTTCTCCTTTTTAGACTGCATATGGATTTTACCACACGAGATTTCATATTGAGCTCGCCTCATACTTCAGTGTCATCTTCCCCTCATCATTTCCTTCTTCTCTGTATCCTCGAGATGATGTTTCCTTTTTTATATTTCTGTATCTCTCTCTTATAACTCTCTTTCTCTTACTTTCTCTTTGATGTCTCTTGTTCTCTCTCTGTTATGGTTTCTCTCTCAAATGTTTTTCTTTTTATGGATCTGCCTCCTTCTTGCACGCTGTTAGGAGTTGACAGAAAAAAGAGGTGTGTGTGTGTGTGTGTGTGAGAGAGGAAAGAAAAATAAATGGAAAGAGGAAGAACCTGTCAAATCCAAGGACATAATATCTCTGTTTCCTTCCCTATTCATTTCCACTTCTTTGCTTTTTTTCCCCCTTTTTTCCCTGGTCACAGCTGTGATGAACAAATAGTTGCCAGTGGAAATAAAGGAATGTTGGAGAGAAAAAGTGAAGAAAGAAAGATAGTGTGTGAGGGAGAGATGGTGGAGGATTGTCTGAGCATCAATATTTCAGTGGTCGGAACCTTGGATGAATAATTCAACCTCAGTGTCGCACTGTTTCCCTCTCCTCAAGACTCTTGGCCTGGTCACACACTAACGTACACACACTTGCTTTTCCCTTTCTGGACAAAATCGCCTGAATCTACTCCAGCTGGTATCCCCTCTTTCTTTAATTTCCCTCCTCCCCTGCCTCCATCCATTGTGTGTATGATTTTTATAAAGCGTATAGACCATACCTGTTCCCCTTGGACTCTGTATCTGAGCTATTTATGTAGGAGGAAGATGGATTGCTTCCCTCCACCCCTCCTTAAAGACGCAACTGCGCGCTCACTCACACCTAAGCATGTCTCAGGCCCTCACAAGAACAATAGAACACACGGACAGGTATTTCCGTTATGTAATCAGTGCTGACTTTCCATCAGGTAGCCTGAATACACAGACCTATTTAGCCTCGCCGGAGCTAGCGGCGAGAGGGCCTGTCGGAGCAGATTTGGTGCTCCTCTGTCGTTAACCGAAATGAATTAGGGTTACTCACACTCACACAGCGGCTATCCCAGCTTGTCCAGATGTGATTTTGACCCGTGTGTATGCGAGTGTGACACTGAGAGGGAGCTTATCTGAACACGCAGAATGGTGTGGTTTTATAGATAAAAGTTCAATGGCCTTTGTTGTTTTGTATCATCAAGTTTCTGTCAAAACAGATGTTCACATCACCCCCTACTTCTTTTTACTCTGTCACATCAGCATTCTTAAAATGCAATGAATAGAACAGTCTGCATCATTGTTGTTTCAAAACTCCTCTGTCCTTACAGGGCTGGGAGATACTGTTGAAATGAATATTTCTTTGGCAGTTGGCAGGACAGTGTAATGCACTTCAATTGGCAGGACAGTGTAATAGGAATATTGGATTTTTTAATGGTTTTGCCATCATTGTGATGAATTATTTCATTTTCTTGAATAGCCAAAAACACATTCCTGTCTGATTGTTTTACCCATAACATCGTAGATATTTATATGAAGAAGAAGTCTCAACACTTATTAACCATAGAGCAAGTTACAAAGTGTCACCATAACCAAAACAAGTCGTGACCACCACCTCCACCTGACCTTGTTTTGGTTATGGAGACACTTGAACATAATCATAAAGACTTTTCAGTCAAAGACAGTCTAAAGGTCACAAGGCCCCTTCAAGGACTCCAGCACATGATTCTGTAGTTTTCTAGAAAGTCTAAAATATATCAGAATTCCATATGCCATGATAGAGCATGGCTTTGTGTTGTATTCAGGGATCCCTTGTTGATTGTTTTTATGTTATGTTATTATGATTATTTTTTCCTTCCTTTTATGTTGTTGGTCTTTACTCGGACGTCTTTTTACCTGTCACTGGAAAGCAGTATTTGCTCACTGCTTCCAAACTTCTACATAAATAAAATTATTGTTAGCATTATTATTATTATTATTAGAGAAGACCAAAATCTTTGCACATGCAGTTTTTAATTAAATTGTGCAACACAACATAAATTTGTTTAACAGTAATTAACTATATTCATCTTAAAGTCGATACAGTCAGATACAGTCGAAAAGAAACACTGAATTACCTCGCATCCTTATGTTTTCATCTGAGATTGGTGTACATTTAATGAGGAGACTCTATAAGCTGTTGTATGGAATAATTTCTATTATATTCATAACCTACATTTGCTAAATTAATTGTAGAGTGTAATCTACACACTACATATTACGAGAGTGTCACTTTAATGCTAATTTGTTCATGTCTTTGCTCAATACATTTCTCAATATAGTACTACAGTATGTAGCGTTCCTTGCATTAGTATTCATGTAATGTACAGCTAAGATTGTAGCAACCCCATTTTCCAACCATGCTTGGAGTTAATTTCAGCAGCCTCAGCACAGAAGGAAGCGAGGATGCTGCGCTGGATATTTGGAAATATTTCTGGCCACCACAAAGAAAACCCACGACGGTTACACAAATACACACCGTAAACACGCCCAGGGGTATTGTCCTCTCACTAACAACTCAGAAATACACACATACTATATAGTCATTTAGTGTCTGCATCACCAGCTCTGCGATAAATCAATGGTCCCACAGTGATGGTGTTGATATCAGCACATCAGCCATCTGCTCTGAGGATATGGGCACTCTGTGTCACACATAAACGCATAAAACACTGCTGTGTATTCCCCTAAGAGACACAAGCCCTTATGGAAACAAACTTATCTTGTAGCTGTTATTATGATAAATCTGTAATATTTTTTACATTTACAGCATCTTTAATCTGCATTGTTCCTGTGTTTGGTGCACCTTTCTGTACATGTTTGCCCTCGCTCCTTTACATTCCTCACACGTGCACCTTTATTTTCTCTCTGTCTCTGCTTTTCTTTGTCTTGAATTAAAGAAATCTAACTTTTCCTCCATTTCTCTGTCTCCCTCTCATGCACATCCATAAATATGCATGCCATCCAGTCTCGTCTTGTCACCGTTCTCTGGTGTAAATGATTCAACATAGTGATTTTCTGGCCTTTTTCTCTCTTCATAGTAAATCCAGTCTCACTCTGAGACTAACATCATTTTCACACTCTGTCCACACATGCCCCCCCCCCACACACACACACACACACACACCCCCAGTCATTCCTCCATCAAGCCAGCAGAGTCTTTTAAACATTTACTGTATTCTGCACCAGCTCTTTTCTCTGTGCATCGCATCTCTCTGCTAATCCTTTTTTTATAACCAGTAGGCATTATGTTGTGTTTTTTCTCCTCTTATTTTCCGTTTCGTCATGGGGTTTCATCATTCGTCTGTTGCCCTTGTTTGTCATGGGATTCAGTCTTGTTGTTCTTTGACTGTACTTGTTCTCTCCCTTGTCTGTTTGGCTTTTTATTTCTGTATTTATACATAAATATGAGTGTGCGCAGGCATCTGAGTATTATTTCTTTGTTTGAGCTGTCAGCGCTTTGGCAGCCGGCAGCCATCTTTCCTTCCATTCAGATGCAATTACACTTTAACCAGGTGTCTCACTCCCACCTCTAATATCCACTCTGTGTGTATCCTTGTTTCATCCCTCCACCTCTCTATCGATCCCACCTTTATCTTGTCTATCTTTCTTCATCCAGCCACACGTCTCTATTTCTCTCTTCATCCCCCTCAAAACACCCCAGATTCCATCTATAATGAATGATCTGTACAGAAATGAATATATGTTACCGCCTTTGTTCTGTTCACTCAGCCTATAAAACTGAGGCTGGTCTCATTCTGTAGTTATCATTGTGTGACCTTGAAAAGCCCTTAGCTCAGGTATGAGATGAAAACTGCCCATTATTTCTTTTTCAGATCATCAGAACTTAATGTGGTAGCTCTTCATTTCATGGGTCCCATATTTTCCAGTGAAAATTCATCAAAACTTTCCTTTTAATTTTCTAAAAGTTAGCTGATGTTTGGCAGTAAATTACAAGGATGTTTCCAAGAAAGGCTCGCACAATTTGGTACTAATTATAAGGGAAATGAGAAAGTGTTAATTGCTACAGTTATTAAATACCTGAGAAAACTATAAGTGTCATAGTGATTTATAGTGTTTCCACCTGAAATAAAGAGTGCCTCAGCTAAGCAATTATCACATTTTTTTATGCTTGGGGGGGAAAACAAGCAATGATGATGTAATACAAAAGGCCAGATATTTAAGGACTGAGGCACCTGTTTAAACATATCATCCTGCAACTAAAGGGGTATCAAGAGTCATGTGACATGAGATATATCAACATTGGTTGTTTGTTGACATGGTAGTTTTAGGGGAAAAACTTGGCAAAAATCTAGATGTGTGAGAACTCTTTGTGTGTGTGTGTGTGTGTGTGTGTGTGTGTGTGTGTGTTCTGCCTCAGCTTGCAGAAACAAAAACACGAGATGCTGAAACTGTCGCTGCAGCCCTTATGAACATGAATTTTACTATGCAGCTGTTTTACATCTTTTCCTCATTATGCGTGAATCAGAATCCTCATAAAGTCCAGTAATCTTCAGGGGATAATGCAGTGATTTATGTTTATGCTATGTTTAGCCCTGTTATTCAGTCTCTATACAATATGTTTATATTCACAGACTCTATAGAAGCACAAAATTAATTTGTCTGTTTAAATGTCATGTTCGCTCTCAGGTCACATTTGGCCTTGAGGGCAGCAGCAAATTACACAGCACAGCAGATTCATCATGGTTCTGTATCCACAAACAGAGAAAGATAAGCAGTGGGTCTATACTAACAGTCATTATGTAAAGCAGCTTTTACATTAGTGACATTCAATGTAATGTTTTCTTGCAGTGATTCATTTAAGTATTTCTAGTTGCGTGCTGTATAAAATGTTTTCCTCTGATTCCCGGGTGATTCTAGGTGAAGGGCCAGAGAAGGACATATGTATGAGGAGAGAAGCTTCTCTTTCCACAGTGAATTATTAATACTTACAGGTCAGAACCAAACATTTACACAGGTTTTATGGCTCTGACCTGGGACAAGATGTCAAGGCAGGACAAAGTAGGCTTAGCTGGGTCAGATTTGACTTGTTTTTCTGTTCCATGTAAAGCTGATCCATCACCACCTCACATCACAACAAATGTGTCCTTGTGGTGTACCTGGATCTCGGGCCACTAGTAAGAGCCTGGCAGTCATTTACCGCTTACCTGAAGTGAGGGAGAAAATCAATGTAAGCTTAGTGTTGATTAGCAGGCGTGAGGGAAGAAGCAAATGGAGTGACAATAATGAAAGAGTTATTTTTAGAAAGGGAAAGAAACAAGTTAATGGGACTATTAGACTGTAAAATTAACACTACTAAACTATTAAAGCACAGATTAGCTGTCAGAACTATTCATATTTATGAAGATATGAATTCATATCTTTTCATATTTCAGAAACCATCTGTAGTCTGTTTGTGTAAACATTAAGGCAAACTGTGAGATGTTGTCAGCACTATACATTTCTCCCATACACCTTGTAAAAGGAAATTCTTGTACCCCTACCATTTAATACCATAGTTGCAGTGGAGGAAGTCCAATCAGCAGAAGTCTGGCCAACCCCCTGCAGCAACAGAAATATACTGGGCTATTTTTCAGCGTACACACACACACACACACACACAGGACATCTACAGCATACAACATGAAAAAAAAAAGAAGAAAACCAAAGACACACGTACGTTGTGTTTTGATGCCATATCAGGAATATGCAAATGAGCTCACCTCAGTGCTGTTGAAGGGTGTGTGTGATTAATGAACTCTCAGTTTGTGTGTGTGTGTGTGTGTGTGTGTGTGTGTGTGTGTGTGTGTGTTGGGATTGTACTATAAGCTAGACATCTGTTGCCACCACCTTTTTTGTCGCAGTGTGTCTGTCCCCCTGTCTGTCGAGAGACTGAGGAGTTGGCCTGCTTTTCTTTCCCACACACACACACACACACAAACAGAAACACACACACATAAACATACACAAACACATTTTATAACAAAAAACATACACCACTAAAGCTTCATCCTGTTAATTTGACTCATGTCGTCTTATATTTTATTATTTTATACTGTCAAAGTTGAGGGTGCACACTCAAATAACACACTCCTGCCAGGCTATAAATGATTGACTTGATGTGCCTCTGATGATTCATCCCAGTGAGATGGAGCTTCAATGGAAAATGTCAACTTTAAACCAAGATTAAACTGAATCACTCAGGAAAGCTGCTGGGGGGTGTGTGTGTACGTCTGTGTCTGTGTGTTTGAGTGCGCCTGTGGGTCTGTGTGAGCTTGAGTCTGATAATATTATGCTATTAAATTCATCATGGTCTTCTTGGCAACCAATATAAAAGCTCTCAGTCTCCTCTCTCTTTCTGTGTTTGTCTCAAGGGTCTGATTCAGATAATATAGTAGACACTACTTTGATTTTTGCCATTATTTTACATATGGAAGTTTTTGAGATCTGAGGTGCGCCTCAAAATGCATGAAATCCACACTGGGTCATCTAGATCACACATTATAACTTCATTTATAAGGTGTGACAGAGCGCATCAACAGATTTAAACATTCATTCATCAATTTATTATTGAGGGTAAAATGAAGGTAATTAGTAGCTTTAAGGGTCGTGGTAGGTGGATTTTTACTGCTGGAAGAGAACCAAGCGGGTACTCATTTCGAATCTTTATTGCTAAGCTAGCTAAAAACCTGCTGTCTGTCAAGCTCTGCTCTCAAACTCCGAGGTTTGTACAGTTCTGTCCACAGTTTATTATTTACCCACTCAGGTACTCTGCAACACTGTACTGTCTTTGAGAGCTTAAAACATCCCAACAGTCTGTCCTTCTTTGTCTCATGTCAGTGGTGGGATGTAGAAAACGCAAGGCCCTACAGACCTTCTATCCAGGCGCTTTGAAGAAAAATCCACGTGTAAATGCGATTTCTCCACCGCTGTCACCATAAACAACATCGGCATCCTCTACATCTGCCTCCAGAGGGTGGTGTGATAACAAAAGCTGCAGAGTGTTCGAAGACCAAAAAAACCCCAGAAACAACACCACTATCCAAACACTACACTTTGAGTGGTACAAACTGTATATCAAAGACATGTTTGATTGGACACTAAACTGTAAGATGTGGTATCCCAGAATCACATACATACACACACTTCTCAGATATTTACTTTTCTTGTTTTTACTCTACACTGAGTCTGCAGCATTATAGTAGAGAGAGGCATTACAGACATACACACTTACACCGTTAACTTGACTTTTAACCAGTTTCCACCAGCTTTAAATGAGAGATCTGTACTAGTAGAGAGTCAACTGTTGGGAGTATAGATGCACTGTAGAAAGCTCTAGACAGTAGATGCAAATGTGTGGTTTTGTACATAAAAAGCAGAGCTGAATCTTCTATAAAAAGAAGAAAAGTGCATTAAAGCAACATGTTTGCTTGCTGATTCTGTTCCAGCAACTACTACTTCTCAAGTAGATCTTTGGATCATTCATCACTAATAAAGAGGTAAATATCAGGCTAAGGCATATGATCCTTGCATCAGTTGAAATGTGAATAATAAATGTAAATCCATATTGCATTGAGGGCTGAGCATTATTGCATGTGTGATGTGAGAAGGTTTTCCACTCCATTTTGTCTGTAGTCAGTATAAGCTATCGTGCATGTCCGCTGATCTGTTAGAAGTCATGAAGTGCATTCATTTGTCTGTGTGCTGTGATGTTTTCTAACTTTAATTTTATATTTTGCATTTGAGGTGAAAATCTTCTGCCTCCGGTCGAACCATCGTTGGTGCAAACAGTTCTGAGCCTTTTATTTACACTGCGACCTTGGTCTGAGTGGGGAATACTGTGGTACTGGAGGATGTGTGTGTTTTCATAGCAATGAGTTGCGCGGCATAGATACAACTATATCTTTTGATAATTAAAATTAATACTATGATTAGGGTTTAATAAGTACACATTTAAAGTGAAATCATAAGGTCTTTTGAAAGCATGTAATTGGCCTGACGCATCGAACTATTTGTACTTTTGAACTTAGATCAGGTAATGTTTTCTGTAAAAAAAATAAAAAAAAATTAAAAAATCGCACCATTTGATTTATAATTTATATCAAATTTCTGCTTGCTAAACTTCAAAAGGCACTTTTAGTGCTTTATATTGTAAATTTTTTTTGTACCAGATAACAACTCTATACATCACTTTTACACATTTTTTATCAACACTTTGTCCCATTTTGGAAGGCCTTTCCTGACCTGAGCACTTTGAAACGCTTGATTTGTCGTTCATCCTTCATTTGTTCAGACAAGTGAATGGGTTCTTCTTTGATTTGTGACACAGATGATTGTTTCTTAATCCTATCACACCTGTTCATTGCAGTGGTAATAACACAGTCCAGCTCCAGCAGGAGTAATAAACATACCTAAGGACAATGAATGGACAAAGTGAGGGATCCCACTTCACTATCTCTGAATAATATTTGTCATTGTCGTCGTGCTCTTCCTGATTGAATTGCTTTTAAAATAAATTCAATCCCAGCGGAAGTTCCTTCCTGTGGAATCTCTCAAAGATGTTGATAGTTAGATAGATAGATCAGTTGTTGAAATAATGATGTCTGCTCAGGATACTTATTGACACTGTTATATGGGTGTGGGTGCAATGTGAGTGTAATTTTATATCAGATTAAATGATATAAACTATGATATCATTAATGTGTCCTGCTTTGTGGTGATTCCATTTCTGTGATGATGCTGTCTGTGTGTAATGACAGCAGATTCGTAAATTTAATAGTCCTACTGTGTGCAGGCGTCTCCTCCCTCCTCCCTCCTCTCTCTTCTTTCTCCTTGATAGTCTTAAATCTTGGGACTGACTGACTTTCTCGGTGTCACCCGTCCCGTCTGTATACCTCAGTTTCCTCCAAATGTCACCCAGTGACTAGAGATTCATTCACGCCTGCAGAACGAACTGGTGACAGTCATTCCTATTGTTTGGACAAATGAGTTGTGACATTCATGCAGGCAGAGTAACAGATTTTCCGGTGCTGTCTGCACCCGCTTTGGTTTCCACTGAGCTATTTACTAGCAGTTAACAAAATATCTGCATTTTCTTTCTTTTTTGCCCACATAAGAAACATATTCCCCTGTTTAGTTTAATTTGTTGTTGTAATCTGCAGTTGAAAGATGATTCAGTTCGAGATAGTCAACAGTGTGAATTTTGGGAAGCAGACAGAGATAAATGAAAACATCTGATTATTCAAGCTCAAAGAGACAGTTTTGACAGCTGCCATTCTGCTGTGGTACAGTATCGGTACCATCTATGAATGATCCATCGTGGCTTTCGGCTTGGTGCGGAGCCCAGATCCAGTGCAGATGTGGCTGATGAAAGTCTAGTGTGATTCGTTAATGAATCGGTTTGTGGGAAGGATGTTACCTGTATGCCTATTTTGATCAAGGCTGTCCTCTGTATGTTTTTCTGGTGGTTTAAGGACCTGTGGGGTTTCATTACAGCGTTGGTGGATGCTTTATGGGTTGGTTTCTGTATTCTACAGTTTCATGCTCAGTATATTACATTCTGACCTTTTAGTCCAATAAATAAAGAAATAAATAAAACACAATTTCCACCAAGAATTTATTCAGTGGAGAAACCATGTGCAATTCTGGAGTTTTTGTATCATTTTTAGATTAACTGAGACTTAGGTTCTCTTGTGTTCTCCCACTTCTTAAACTAAATAAGCACTTTTAAAACCCACTAGATTACTTGAAAATTGCATTGTCACAAGGCTGAAAATAGAATATTTATGAAAAGTTGGTGTTTTGGAACACAGTAATAACAACAAGTAAGTATGTACCATTTCTCTATTTCTTTCTTTCTTCTAAAAGCAATGATAAAGCCTAATAAACCTAATAATATATATTCTGGGACTGGAGCCTGATCAATATTTTCTGGGGGAGTCATGATCTAAAAGTGTCTCTAAATCCTGGGCATTTATCCTTAAAAAGTATATGATTACTAGACAGTGCCTGTTCCTCATGCTCTTCGTCCTCCCGCCACAGGGTGGCACTGCTGCCTGAACACTGTTGCCAGGCGCCTGTTCGGTTCAATTCTAATGATGGCCGGGCCACGTTAACAGAGGTTAACGAGAGCAGGCTAAAATATTCTATTTCTTGAAACAGAAGAAGCAATGAAGAAACCTGCAGCTACAGTGATAATATTCGGGAAGCGGAGAAACACATATTCGAGGACAACTGGGTTAGCGACTCAATACTGTTCCGAAGTTTGTGTTGATGCTAGCTAGCTAGCTAGCGTCTGAAGGACAGCGCCTCGAGGAAGTAATCAGCTCACCTGTGCACCTGTGCACTATGGTGGCCGCTCACTTCCAAAGAGTGGATGTATGGCCTCAGGGCGGACAAACACCAAGGCAGTGACTTTAATCACCGTTGACGGATTAAATCTGCTCCCAGTACCCTGGCATTTTTGGTTTAGGTAAGACTGCTTGCTACTGCTTGCACTGGACATCTGATATGTGTGATATTTGTTGGCAAACTGCGAACTCTTTAAAAGTGTGTCGTTATTTCGAGAGTTAGATCACAGGCCTCTGGTCCCTATTTTGTTTATATGTTGTTGCTAAAAACAAATAAAAATAGACATGCATAGAGATGAAGTGATCACGACACGTTTGTATATTTCTGTGCATGTGACCTTTTACGTACATTGCTGCAACAGTGTCTGTTTCAATTTACTGTTTACTTGTTGAATACTTATTTATTTGTATGTATCAGGGGCGAACTATATATATTCATGGCAGTATGTAGAAGTTAATTCGAGTAAACTGGCATCTTGTTAAGAATAGGTTATAGTATTTAAGTTAAAAGTTGAAAGGCAAATTTTTATGGAATTGTTTTCAGAATGTGTTGTTTTGTTTGAGCAACTTTCTAAAATCAAAGATGGTCTGCAAACAAGCAAATGCCCTGGTTTCTTCCAAAAATAAACAGTGTGTATTATCCAATTATTATTTTTCTATTGAGCATTATCAATTAATATTAATGTGGTTCTGATTTCTATTTAGTCGATTAATTGATTATTTCAGTTTCTCCAAGTTTTGCAAAATTTTAGTAAACTTGATTTCCAGTTAATCAGTCAGTCACCATCTTGTCCATTTTGGGAACAATAATTGGATAATTGTTTTTCAACGAAATGATATGTTTATTTAGTCGACTTCAAGTGACCAATTTGATGTTACCGCCGTGCCTTAGTCATATTTGACTTCTCAAATTAAACCACAGCAGTCAGGATCTTGGAGCTGCCAGTGGTGTTGACATTCAAATATTGTGGCAGAATATATAACTTCCTCTTTTGAAATTAGACACAACAGGTGCAGATCTTATCTCATATATTGTATATAATACACTGCATACTTGTTGTCCTCCTCTGGTTACTCACAGGCTGGAGGGACGGTCTGGGCTATGATCCTGCGATGACATGAGGTGTTTGCATTGCACAAAAGGGTAATGTAGCTGATGAATGTCTTTAACACATGTCACCACATCCATCAGTTGACTTTGGTAAACTTGCATGGGTGAGGGCAAGGATCCAGCTCTCCAGCCTTGTTGGCAATGTTATAGCAGTGATTGATAAAGCTGTAGTGTGATTCATCAGTGCTTAATTAATTAGTTTCTGTGTGATGACAGGCGGGTGAGGAGGGCTAACAAAGGATGTGACCATGACATGTCAGCAGTTACACGTCATAATGAGGCGAGTGTAGTATCGGAGCTTGTTGCAGGGTATTTTGTACAGATTGTTGTAATAACAGTTTGAAGAAGAAATGCTTGACTACAACTTCAATGACCAATATTGCTATTGCCATTCATTTGTATAAAACAAACCGGCCTAGTAGTGATCCACGGGCAGTACATTGAAAACAGATGAGAATCTTCTGGTAATCACACATAATTAAAATAATCCAAATAAAATAGTACAGTTATTTGTGATTGATACTGTTTGCTACTTGATACTTTTGATATTACCAAGTTATTTTTCCCCATGATGATGGAAACTGTTCAGGCTTGAGACAGTAAAGCGGCTAATCATGCTCTCTGCATTTCTTATAGGATCTGTTTTAATGTTGGTGTAGTGCCTGTTTTGCACCAGAGGTGCTGTGTGTTCTTCCCAAACAATTCAATGCCAAGGTTGCTTTCTTTAAAGTCAGCTAACATAAACCTCAATGTAATCAAGTAATCATATATAAAACAGAACAGCAGAAAACAAGCAATGTCAGAGAAAAACACAATTCAATCTGAATATCCCAGGCCACTCAGAAAAAAAAAAACGAACTATTAATTTTACAGGTAAATAATATGCCTGTCATGACCTCACCCTGTTTCTCATCTTGAGGACCAGCTTGAATACTTAAATCTAAATAAAATCTTGTGTATAAATTTAGACAATGGTGTACTCAGCAGTCTAACGAGGCCTTGGTGTCAGCTGACAGGACATTACCTGCTTATCCTCGACAGTAAACTTGAAACCATTTGTCTCGGGGTCTTTGGGCATTCTGGGGCTACAGAGCATCAGCTGCCAGTCAGATTTGGGAACTGAATCAATCATGGTGCCAAACTTGAAACAGCCATATGACATACTAATGCAGTGTTGCCAGCTGTCGTCAGACTTCAAGTACTTTCTATTTATTATAGTCGCTGATGTAAAGGCAGCCTATTTTTCTGCTGCATACCTGTTATATATGTTGTATATTCTCTCAAATCAGGTCTGAACCGGATATTTCAGGATTTGACACGGAGAAACAATTCAATTAAATTAGGCTGTTGTCTTTGATGGGCAGTGGATTGAATGTCTGCTGTATGGAAACACAAATGATTTAGAGGAGGTTTAGTAGGTGTTCAAATGGTACATTGCATGGGTGCAAAAGCTTAGCTGTCTGATTTTTGAAGTCGCCCAGTTAGCCAGGGCCTATGTGAGGAAAACGGCGTCTTAAATTGTTGCTGATCATCTTTTCCACATTCCCACACCTGTGACAGCTTTGCCAAGTTCATGAATAGTAGCAGCGATCCTTTTCCCTCCAAGAGTGAAATTAAACATATCGATACTCTCAGCCCTTGAAGGTGGATTAGATTAAATATCTGGTTTGAGCTGGAGCGGCCAATTGGGCTCAACTTTGTATGCTTAAAAATCTTTCTTCCTGTGTTTTGTTGTGGCTTTTCCAGGGTAACAGGAAATGTTGAATTCCGACTTGTTCCTCTTCTTTTCCGTGCATCTCCGACACCACGTGCATTTTTCGCTGCAGTCTCCCGCAGGGCCGGTGTTAAGTTTTTAAAGTGTGGTTTGGGTGTGCATAACCTCGATAATTCTACTCTCTCCTGCTTAATTAATCTTTGTCTGCTGCTGAAGTAATTACAGCTATCTGGCTGTCTGAGTGTCTACACACTACTGACACCACCTTCCCCTCTTATTTTGAGTTTCCTTTCATGATCTCTGATGTCTGTCATGTTATGGCGCTAATTTACTGTGGCATGAATGGGGAGTAAAAGAGCCAAGGCTTTGTCCTTTGAACTCTGAATATTGTCTGCAGATTAATATTTCAGGTGTTACAAAATATTCTGCTGCTGCACTCATGACTGGCAACAAAATGATTCTGATCTGCAAAGTTTTATTATGTCCTTTGTTCTAGATTTAATGACTTTTGTGTAATTTAGTAAAGTCATAGTAGAATGGATTTATTTTGGATATTAGTCAGGTGGCAGATTGCGCAACAGATAGCATCTGCTTTAAAAGTCATTTAAGATGATAGTTCAGAGGCCTACGACCCTAATTGGTGCAGCCGTTGTGTGTGGAGGCTAATACAGGCTGATATTTAAACCTCCATATTGATCAGAGGTCTGCAGCTGCACGTGTGGACTCCCAGGAGATTTTAAAGGTTCTGTTTCAAAGAACTAAGCTCCTCCGGCTTCTGTCTGCTGTCTAAGACTTTCATTTTGTTTTCATTCTCTCCCTCTGCTCTTTTCTCTGTTCTCCTTCTTTCCTCTCATTAATTTTCACTTGCTATTTTTTCAAGCTGGTGGCTATACAGTGTGCAATTGTGCATGCACATTTGGGGTAGCCACCAAGCTTGTATCCTCTTTGTCTTTGAAGAAGTGAGGGATGGTGAGCCCCCAAGTAAGTCACACATGTATGTGCTCAGAGAGAGGTGTGAGGCCCATCTGAGTGTCAGCTTGTGTTTGGAAGGTGGGAGTGTGATTGCGTGAGATTGAAATGAATATTTGTGGTGAAATATGGCTACAGTTATTTTAGCAACTGTGTCCGGTTGGTTAGTTTTTCAGTAGTCAATTAGGCTGGCTTTACTCTATATTTTTATTATAGTCAACCGTCCCATGAAAAAAACAAAACACACACAATTTGTTAGTTTGTCTTTGAACAATTTCTACTTTATTTTCGGCCCATTGGATCCTGCTGAACACAGAAGTCTGTAGAAACAGGTCATAAACATGTGTTATTTCACCTGTAAAAATGGTAGTTTCACTTTTCCTTGAAAACGTGATTTACCAAAAGAGCATCCATTAACTAATCTAGTTCTATCCTCTGCAGTAACAGTATTTTGAGTATTATTCATTTTTTGTATAAGCTCAAACGGTTTTGTCCATTCTGAAATGTGGTACTGGTAGAAAATACGGTTGTAGTTAACAGTGCTGACAGAAACAAACTGTTTTATTACTGAATACCTTTGTATCTTTGGTATTTCTGTGTGCAATTTCTTTTAATTATTAGCTAGTAAAGATATATTTGCAATAAGCTAATATCAGCCAATATATGTACCTGGTTACTGTGTAAGTTCGGTTTTAACAACTTTACAGTCCTAATTCCATTCATTGGCCTATAAGAATATGGCTCACATTAAAGGCAGTGCGAGTTTGTGAGAGAAACTTTGAATGAACCAGGCAAACTGAAAAGGCTTTATCTACTGTGTGTGTGTTCGTATTGTGTGATCTCTACCTGCTCTCAGGCCTGGTGATGGCTGCCAACAATAGCAGCTACACTGATTACAGGGCTCTCGCAGTTGCCAGCCCCCATACCCAACTCAACACACACACAAGTGTTGTCCCTCTGCTCTTTGACCATTAGATCTCTGACACCCCTTGAGTGGTGGGTCGCCTACATTATCATTCCCCTGTGTCTTTTGGCCATGTTTTGCTGTTACATCCTCACCCCATGTGGATGTGTGTGTGATGTGTCTCTGTGTGTGTGTGTGTGTGCGCGTGCTGTTTCTCCTGACCTTGGCCAAACATTGGTTCCTGTTCCTGTCAGCTGTTGGCTCAGCTGCGCGCCACCTTTATTGCTTTCCCTCGTCGAGCCAGAGGGCTGAGAGCCAGAACTCGCTCCCGTTTCTCCTTTGCTGCTTCACCAGCCCTCACCCATCTGCCCAGATGGTTTGGGCTGATGTGGGAAACGCAGCTGAGACTACGTCACGCAGAGCAGGACTGAGAAATGGCAAAAATCTCTACCTACTGCCACGTGAACTAGTTAGGATGTGAGATTTAGGAGTGTAGTGGAAATTGAAATGGAAGAAGGCCCAGGAAGAGCAGATGCTGTAGTCACCCGTGCCTCACCTTGTCCTGTAGCTCACCCCGACAGGCCAGCAGCACCCACACTGACACACCACAGGAAGAAGAGTGGGAGAGGAAGAGAGGGAAATGGCTGACCTCTTCCTCATCTGTCCAGCTGGACAGCATCAGTGAATTTAATAGATAAACTTGATTGCATTATCCAAAACATGTTTATACAGTACTGTATATTTTAACATAGGCCTGTAATATATTTTTTAAAGCTGGGATAATTCTGTCCTCGCTTTCTGTAGGAATAACTGCATTGCTAAGACAAAACAACCAAGATTGTCTATTCGTCTAAATTCAACATGATTGCCTTGCCATTTTTTTTTCTCTTTATTTCCTATGTTTGGTGTTTTTGGTCCTGTAGTTTGCTATGAGTGTTGGATGAGGTAAAAGCAGCAGTAAGTAGGTATTTAGGTCCCCTCTTATTGAGAGCAAAAGGTTCATTTTCTTGCTCAAGGGCGCTTCAGCCAGCCTGTTGATGATGTGTTGTGAAAGCTTCTGCTTACAAAACAGTTTCTCCAGCCACTTGACTGCCCCACAATCACATATTATACAACGTGCTTTTGAAGCAGACAATCAAACTGTCTTGCTTGACAACTCATTTGTCCCCATTATATCCATGCTGCCGCCTCAATCACACAGTCACCGTCACTCATCCAGCCACAATATGTCACCAGATGCATTTCAGCACAGATGCGTTGAAGAATTATGACGCTGAAATCAACCAAACCTTCACAACAGCAGTTTTTAGGATGAAGCAAGGTGCTGCTCCTGACAGATAAACCCCAAATGCACATATACACACACACAAACTACTCCAGACAGAGCTTTATTTTTTAATCTGGTTTTGTAGCCGTGAACAAGATTCGTGGCAGCAGGGAAAGTGCAGGCCAATGAAAGTTCAGCAGCAGTTTTAAAAGCCTCTTAGGGCTCAGTGGAGTGACAGCAGTTTTATCTTACCAGCATTATGGCTGGAATATGCTGATCAGATTATAAAGTCCCAAGATGCATCTCCTAATGTTTTACAGCATGTTTCGTCTTAGGGAGAGCTGAACAAAACTCTCTAATATAGAATCCTAGCTTTTTAAGTTGTTCATCATAGTTACATAAAGAGCTTTCAGGGGATGGGATGGATAGAAAGATCTCGTACTTCAAAATTTACTGCCCCTGGTAACATTTGAACCTCCAACCTCCACTTTATAAAGCAGATGTCAACCTCAGAACCACAAAGCAGGATGATACCTGCTTGAGCTAATCAGTCCTTTTTCCTCTAGTCTTTGAGTGTTAAGAATTAACTGTGCCCGATAACTTTCAAACTCGTAACCGCCATACTACAAAACAAATTAACCCAAGCTACTCAGTTTCATACTCTTTGGTGTTTTCCTCAAGCCTGTGAGTGTTTGTCTCTGGTCTTGGACTTCAAAATTCAATACTACAGAATTTTTGTATTGCATTTTGGAAACAAGATAAAATATAGACAGACATAGTTTGACTTAAAATTAGCAATTTCAAACACCATGTTTGTTCAGTTTATTAAAGCATGGTATCTTATAGCAAAACTGCCAGTCTTGTATTTAATCAAAAGGTTTAGGAAAAAATATCTGTGTAGTCCTTTTTGCCAGCAGTTAATCAATCAGTCACTTGTACAGCAGCATGTAGTATATATGTACTGCAGTTCACAATAAACATCTGCCAATAAACAGTAAATAAACAGTAATCAACTACTATCACAGTCCATCTCTACTTCTTCATTCTTATATAAGCGATATTTTGTAGTGTCAGTGAAACAAAATATGGCCTAACAAGAAACATGTTTACCGCTACTTACCTGCACTTATCAAACCTGCCCCATTTTAAATAAATGGTTGTGACTGGCCAGAGTTGTCTCAGGATGGATAGACATCTGAACAGGAAAGGGGCCAGACCCATCTTCCAGAGCAAATAAACGTAAGCTCACTGATTCGTACAAATAGTTAAAGGAACACAAAGGACTACTCTAGATATTCATATAAGGGTTAAAGTCATTTTCTTTCTGTGCAGTCACTCATGATGACAAGGACTTAGCCTGTGCAAATGTTGGACTTTTCAGTCTAGAATAAATCTCATATGGTCCACTTTTTGTTGTGGGACATTTAATTCTAATTATTTAGAAGGCTAGAATCAACAGAGCCAAGCTTCTGTTCATGGTGCCACAGGAGACTCTTGTTGGAGCAACTCCACTGACTGCAGGCACACTGGCAGCTTTCAAGATGATTTCTTATGAATGTAGCAACACATTGGAATTTAGACCTTACTGAAAGCTTTTCGCTTGACTTCTTGAAGGTGAAACACTGAAAACATCCAGGCAAACTTTCAATTTTTTCAGGGGAGCTGGTTGTGTCTGTCGAGGTTGTTGCAGACCAGAGTCTTGTTTATCTAGCTTTGGGGGAAGCTGCTGTCTGAGGTTGTTTTGTTCTGGGGCAGATTTACACTCTGGTCTTCAATTTTATGACATATTGTGAGCCTATAGAGTCTCTCTGCACCTCACAGCACTGCATACAAGCTTCTTTTTATGGTATTGTCTGTTGGTGTTTCATTTGTTTAGTCGACTATATTTAGGGATCCTTTTACAGCATTATGTGTGAGCCTGTATCAGTCAGTATAAACACCCACATTTAGGCTTTGGCATCATTTTGGTTTTAAATATTAGAGCCGAATTAGTACCTGAGATTTAGCACCACACCAAAACAATATTATCTTGATGGATTGATGGATTGAAGGATTTATAGAATGTTTCTATTACATTCTATAAATCCTTCTTTGATTTAACACAACAAACTTAAGTTTTTAAATTTAAAATATTGTCTCCACACAAACAACTCTACAAGACTGTCTTTATAATCAAAACTGGCAAAATTTTAATTTAAATTAGGAACTGTCTGATTGAAAAATAAGATTTGTCCAGACATCCCAGTTCTCAGAACTTGACTCCATTCAGTACTTACTGCTGCTGTGGACACATTTTTGTTGGTACCAATGAAAGGTACTTTGTTAAACATCACCAAATCAATCACTTTATCTAACGATTACAGAAAGCAAGCTAGTTGCCCTTATAGCTGTCTCTGCTACCATTCAGTCTGACCAAGCAACAAACTGAGTCATTTTTAACATGCTTTTGTAAGGAAACCATTATTGTATTAACTTGTGCCAACGCTCTTGCACCATTTAGCTTTAAACATTGGTTGTCCCAAACAATTAGTGCTGCTGCTGCTGAGCTCAAATGAAGGCAGACAGATCTGGAGCAGAGTGACTGGAGCAGGCTGATGAGCTGTGTGGGCTTGTAGTCTCTCTAGCCTCAGGAAGCTTCTGTTTCTGTGCGTCCGTGCTGCTTATCTGCTTATCTTTCATGTGCTTTAAAGAAAAACATTTGTTCATTCATTCGTAGCACCACTAAAAACAGAGACACAGAACACAGAAACTAGACTTAATGCTGGTTTTGACTCGGAGGATTGAGATGAGATGACAGTCGACAGCTCTTCACTCACGCCATGAGATTTAACCATTTATGACAACAGATGGCTTAATTTGGCCTAATGGTTCTGTTCTAAGAAGCTCCTCACTGTCTATTCAACGAAGCTTGCACAAGAAAGATGGTCTTTAAATAGAGTGCCTCAATGTGCCAGTGAGTTTGAATAACTAGTAGGTACTGCTGTGGTCAGCTGTCTGGCCTGTCTGAGCTCTGGATAGGGATTGTACTTGGTATTGGTGTAATCACTGACTGATTACCTTTACTAAACCTACAGCCAAGCAAATCGGTGAAGGCTTAAGGCAAACACTCTGGTTGATTTGATTTTGTCGTAAAGGAATAGTTTGAAAAAAATGCTTTCTTGCTTTCTTGCGTAGAGTTAGATGAGAAGAGCTACACCAATCTGCACTAGCAAACATTGTGTCTTGCTTGTTTAATCTGTACTGAACAGTTTGCAGTTTTACATGAAGCTATGTAGTTTAATTACCTCTTGATGATCAACTGTTTATTTGTGCAGTCTTCAAGCAGCAACAAGACTCTGGGATGCCATTTTTATTCACCAAGAAATATGTTGGTGAGTTTTTCTGGAGTTTTAGAGGTAGGCTGTAGAGGTGCTTCCATACTCAACCCACAGACATGAGAGTGGTATCAATCTTCTCAACTAACTTGTGGCAAGAAAATGCATACATGTATCTCCCAAAATTTCATAACTATTTCTGTAAAGACCTTAATTCATAGTTAATATGTACCGTAATTTCTGGACTATTGAGTGCACCTGAATATAAGCCGCACCCACTAAATTTAAAAAGAAAAAAAAAATTGTACATATATAGGCCGCACTTGTCTATAAGCCGCAGGTGTCTACGTTGTAACATGAGATATTTACACATTCACACTGCCGTCTCCAGCGTCTCACCATCGATTCATTGATGCCAAGCTTACGTGCAGCAGCTCTATTTCCTTTTTCGACAGCCAGATCGATTGCCTTTAACTTAAAAGCTGCATCATATGCATTTCTTTGTGTGTTTTCCATGATGAGGGTGTGTGCATTAAGCACAAAATGACTGATCTGAAGAATTTAATGTGAGTGCGTTTGATCTAATTCGAACAATTTCATTGGTCCACTGTGACCTTTTCGGTAATTTCATTGGTCTGATTTGATGAGGCTAAATGTTTTGGCTGCATGAAGTTCGTCAGCCCATAAAAATCTATAAATTAGCCGCATCATTGTTTAAGCTGCAAGGTTCAAAGCATGTGAAAAAAAGTAGCGGCTTATAGTCCGGAAATTAAGGTATTAGAAGTTAATGCCTGTTGCCTTGTGTTCCAATATTGCCATCTAGTGGGCACTTAGGTGAACTCATAATATAGCCAGTAGCCTTATATTTTTATGGTGTCTTTGGGGCTTTTTTTAACGTCGTCCTTATTTGTATTTGCGTGGGTTGAAGTGTGTTTGTGTTTCTGCGCATCCCTGACATGAGTCGTGAGCACCTTACAGAGGATTGTGATCATTTTGCATAGTTACTCAGGTATTTTACATCTATTTATGGTCAGCTTCTTTGTTTCTTTGCAGTCGTTCTTACTGTCTCTCTGTAGTTCTGTGTCCAATCCTGAACATTTTACAGTTGTATTAATAATAATAACCAGTTCTACACTTATTTACTTACATTTTTCACATAAGCTGCTGTTGAGAACTTTGTAAATTTGGTTGTTACCTAACCCTAACAAAAACAACACAAAACAAAGACATTTTGAATATGTGTTAATAAGAAGGAGGTTGAAATGTGAAATAATGATTCTGTATGTGACCGTCTGTGGTGGAAGAAATACAGACTTTTTACTGAAGTATAATAAACAACACAAGTGAAAATCCTGCATTCAAAAATCTACTTAATTGATAGTGTTTTATTGCAGTTCACAATAACATACATGACTGCCTCAGTAATTAGTTTATAGACACACAATTAATAATCATTTTACTTTTTCCCAAATATTTGTTGTTGTTGGTTCTTCAGGAGGTGATGATAGTCAACTGTTCATTTTCGGAACCAGATCTCTAATGTTTGTTAAATATTCTGGTTCAACTGTAATGTTGAATATTTATCTGTGTTTTCATGGTTACACTGTTGATGAGGAATAGGTAGTAGTGTATTGATCATTTCCCTTTGTATGTTTCTCTTTGATTTCCTCCAGGTGTCACCACTTCATCCATGACATCGTCCACTATCGCAGAGACATGGTCCATGGTCGGAGAGACGTAGTCCACGATTGCAGTGCTGGAGTCCAAGATCACAGAGAGTCTTCGTACAATGAAGAAGTTCTTTCGGACCAAGACAGAGGCCTCCAGGTAATTCACAAACAGCATTACATTAACTGTCCCAACACAGAGCACTGTTGAGTAAGGGGTCGAAAACTGTCAAAAAATGTCATAGTATAGTATGGCATCAAAAATGTGTCAAAAATTGTCATAGTATAGTAAGGCTTCAAAATTGTCATAGTATAGTAAGGCTTCAAATTGTCATAGTATAGTAAGGCTTCAAAAATGTCATAGTATAGTATGGCATCAAAAACAGTCAAAAAATGTCATAGTATAGTATGGTGTCAAAAAGCCTCAAAAAATGTCATAGTATAGTAAGGTATCAAAAACGGTCAAAAAATGTCATAGTATAGTAAGGCTTCAAAAATGTGTAAAAAAATGTCATAGTATAGTAAGGTATCAAAAACTCTCAAAAAATGTCATAGTATAGTATGGCATCAAAAATGTCATAGTATGGCGTCAAAAACGGTAAAAAAATGTCATAGTATAGTAAGGCTTCAAAAATGTGTAAAAAAATGTCATAGTATAGTAAGGTATCAAAAACTCTCAAAAAATGTCATAGTATAGTATGGCATCAAAAATGTCATAGTATGGCGTCAAAAACGGTCAAAAAATGTCATAGTATAGTAAGGCTTCAAAAATGTCATAGTATGGCGTCAAAAAGCCTCAAAAAATGTCATAGTATAGTAAGGGGTCAAAAATGTGTCAAAATTGTCATAGTATAGTAAGGCTTCAAAAATGTGTCAAAATTGTCATAGTATAGTAAGGCTTCAAAAATGTCATAGTATAGTAAGGCTTCAAAAATGTGTCAAAATTGTCATAGTATAGTAAGGCTTCAAACATGCTGTCAAAAATGTACCAAACCATTACAGTACAGTGCAAGGGCCCAAAAACGTCAAAACTATTGCAGGTGTATACTCAAAACAGTACAGGCTACTCAAACTGGTCATAGATAGTAAGGCTCAAAAATGTCATAGTATTACAGTAAGGCTCAAAAAGTCTCAGCAAAATTGTCATAGTATAGTAAGGCTTCAAAAATGTGTCAAAATTGTCATAGTATAGTAAGGCTTCAAAATTGTCATAGTATAGTAAGGCTTCAAAATTGTCATAGTATAGTAAGGCTTCAAAAGTGTGAAAAAAATGTCATAGTATTAAAATGTATAATTGAGGCACAAAATATTCACTTTCATACAACATTAAACAGACTGGCAATTTTCAGTGTTGCAACAGCAAAAGGAGAAAAGAGGACTCTATATATATATATATATATTATATAAGATATAACAATATATGAGCAGTATAAATAGGACTATGTACACTGTAATAGATTGGATTTGAGTACTGATATTGCACTGTTTGAAATAGCAAAATATCAAAATTGAATTCTAACCTAACCCACAAACACTGTAGAAGTGTGTCTGTGGAAAACAGAGGTAAGATGGCTGCTTTAAGATAGTTAGTTTGTCTTAAGCTGCATGTCATAATACGTGTTCTTGTCTCTGCAGGAGAAGATGACAGCAGCTGAAGTGGATGAAGGAAAACAAGTGTCATGAAGCTGTTCATTAGATAAAAGACCTCCACCATCTAACTGCTCTAAACAGTGCTTAATAGACATGTTCATCTTTGGAAAATATGCTCATAACTACTTTAACAAGTTTCCTTGTGGTCAAATGTCTGTCATTATCTTTGCTGTGGTTTATTAAATGTTGTCTGGAATAAAATCATTAAGTGTCTTTCTAAACTTTTGAGTTGCATTTCTCTATTTTGTAACTGAAATTATTCAAATTATTTTATTGCATTTTATTTTAAGAAAAAAAATGTAATGACTCAGAAAATATATTTTTCATGGTTTTACACTCACTGTTCAGTCATATAGTGTTTAGAAAGTTTCATACTTGTATTATTTTTTAAAGGTTTTAACTATATTTAGAGGCTTTATACTTTATTTTTAGACTTGTTTTGTACTTAACTTTTTATGAGTTTAATATTTATTGTTGAGACATTTCTTTAAGGTTCTACATTTATTCGGTACAGATTTCATACTTAATTCTTAGCCGTATTTTTAAAGGTTTTAGATATAAAGCAGTTACACTAATGGTAATCTGAGTAGGTCACACCACAGATGTGCTATTAACCACCCAGGTAAATTTGAATGGTTAAAAAAAAATCTGCAAATTAGGTTATAAAATAAAATTAGGTTTCAAAATCATGAAAAAACAGGGAGCTCTCTCTGCTCTGAGATGCTGGGGGCGTGTCTAGTGTGTTACTATAGCAACACTATGGCCTCACTCTAACCAGCATTTTCTACCTATGTTTTATAGACAAATCTCTGAATTTGCTTTATACAGACTTTAAGGGTTGAACATTTAAAGGTTTTAACCTTATTTATCAAACCTATTTTATGAGCTTTGTTAAACATTTTATCCTTATTTTTAGACCAATTCCTTTAAGGTTTGAAATGTTTATGATTTCATACTTTTTAGAAATATTTTAGGTTTTATACCTACCATTTATTTAAGTTTAAGTTTTATACTTATTTTTAAAACGATTCATTAAAAGGGTTTCTATTCTGTTCTAAACTAAGGTTTTATATTTTCTGTTATATATATACACATATAGTTTTCCATATTTTTTTAACTTATTTTTTGCAGCTACATTGTTGAAAAATACTAATTAATACTAATTACACTAATACTAATTGCTTTGATTTGTTGCTATTTGTTCCAGACAAGAGGTTTTAAAGTGTCAAACTGCAGCTAAGATAATGACAGAGTCAGACTGAAAAGAATAAACTAACACTGACCTTCTGGAAATGTCTTCACGTCTGTGTCCTCTCTGTGATTTAATGGTTGAAAAGTTCGAATCCTGTGGAGAAAAACACAACAAACATTAATATAAAGTGAATTTCTGGGTACTGAACTTCAAACTGTCAAAATATAGAGAATTAAAAGACACAAAATCTACAAAGAAACCAGAGTGTGGACTAACTGGTTCTGGACTAATCAGAACTAGTCCACAAGTTACATTTGCTTTCTACACAAACAGAAAAAGCTGACTCCACCAGCTCTGCTTCAGTCAGTTAAAATTTTAACAAAATTTGATTGATAGAAGCCAAAATGAAGAAAAATGACAGTTTCTCGTGTGAAACCGCACTGAATAAGTTCTTCGCATTTTTCTTCACAATTTACTAATGACAAAGAGAGAGGGAGAGAGACAGAGACAGAGATAGAGAGAAGGCATCAGAGTGAGTGAGAGAGCAAGAAAGAGAGAGAGTAAAGCGAGGTACACACCAAGAGATATTGGTCTGATTATCGCCCCCCCCCCGGATCAAAGTCAGCAAAGGTCTGATTATCAACTGGTTCTAAAGATGATCTTGTCAGATTCTCCTGTGGTGTGAGGGTGTGTTCAGAGTGATTTTACCCTCCCTGATTTACTCTAAAGACAACCTTGTCGCCTTGTTAGATATTACACATTACACTGATCAGAAATCTTGTTGTGTGGGGGGAACACTGAGGAAAGCTGATCACGCACTCTGTGGACTGTCAGATGGAATCGAACGATAGCCAATGAGGCAGCAAGCTGACTGAAGACGGAAGCACAACAAACGTCGTAGTCCGCCATGTTTGTTTACTCTAAAGTTGTGAGATTTAGAGTTCTGAGAGTCCAGACTCTGGTTGATGGTTGTGAATCTGTTAGTGTGTGGTGTAGTTGTGTTGGTCTTCTCTCTGTACATCACACACTGTAAGAATAAACTATGAAATCTGGCATTATTGGTCATCATGTGTTTTTCATTTCTACATCGGTAGATTTTAAAAATCATTTGGGTATGAGCCAGGCTTAAGAGAGTGCGGAAAGAGACAGAGGCGCTGATGTTCATTCTTCATTCCTTTGAACTGTACATTCATAGTTATGTAAATAATTTAATAATGAGTGAGGTCTTTTGTGACAAATCAAACTTTTCAGACTGAAGATCAATTACTGAGAACATAAACAGTTCCCAATGTCAGCGCTCTGTGTTGGACAGTTGATGTAAACTGTGAATTACTATGGAGGCCTCAGTCGTGAGTCGCAAGAACTCTTCATTGTTTGAAGACTCTGTGATCGTGGACAAAGTGACTGGGCCAAAAAGAGAAAACACAAGAAAGTTCAATACACTACTACTGTTCCTCATCAACAATGAAAGAACCATGAAAACACCGATAAAATTCAACATTACAGCTGAACCAGAACATTTTCCAAACATTAGAGGAGAGTCTCAGAAAATGGGCTGTTTACTATCACATAGAGACAAGAAAAAGCATCCATCTTTAACAAACAATATTTTAAATATTTGGGAAGATACTTCAAATTACCAGTCTTAAATCTTACATTCTATATTTATTATCATCCCAGCCTAATCTGGAGATCATGTTACTGTAGACTGCTAATAAAACACTTTCACCTAATTAAGTTTTTAAACAGAGGTTTTAACTTGTACTTTTGATTATACACTGCTCAAAAAAATAAAGGGAACATAAAATAACATCCTAGATCTCAATGAATGAAATATACCAGTTGAAAATCTTCTTCATTACATAGTGGAATGTGTTGAGAACAAATAATACAAAAATGATCAGTATAATCAAAATTATTATCCATGGAAGTCTGGATTTGGAATCATACTCAAGTAAAAGTGGAAGAAGGAAATCACGGTACAGGCTGATCCAACGGTGGAAATTCCTCAAGACAGAGAGTCAAAATGAGGCTCAGTAGTGTGTGTGGCCTCCACGTGCCTGTGTGACCTCCTACAACGTCTGGGCATGCTCCTGATGAGGCATGGATGTTCTCCTGAGGATCTCCTCCCAGACCTGGATTAAAGCATCAGTCAACTCCTGGACAGTCTGTGGTGCAATGTGGCGTTAGTGAATGGAACGGACATGATGTCCCAGATGTGCTCGATTGGATTCAGGTCTGGGGGCGGGCAAGCCAGTCCATAACTGTACCTTCATCAAAGGGGCTGACACACTGCTGGCGGGCATGCATCAGAAGGAACCCAGGGCCCACTGCCAGCATGGTCTCACAATGGGTCGAGGATCTCATCCGGTACTGTTGATCAAGACACCTCTGGCTGGCACATGGAGGGCTGTCGTGCCAAAATACTCCCACACCATTACTGACCCATGGGCGGTCATGTGGAGGATGTGCAGAGCAGCAGACGTTCTCCATGGCATCCTCCAGACTCTGTCATCTGTCCATCTGTCTGCATTCTTTCTCATCCGTGAAAACCCCAGGCGCCAATAAATCTGCCAATCTTCCAGGTATTCTCTGGCAAATGCCAAACGCCCTGCAGTGTTGGGCTGTAACTAAGCCCCTGTGGTTGCTGAACGCCTCAGCTACCTCTAGGGTTGAAACTTTGACAAATAAAGTAATAAAAACATCAGCCCAGAAAGGATGAGAACAGAAATGGTCTGTGGTCTACCTTGTAGAACCACTCCTTCATAGGGTTGTCTTGCTAATTGCCTCTCATTTCCACCTGTTGTCTGTTCCATTTTGCACAACAGGTGAGATATTGATTCTAATCAGTGTTGCTTCCTAACTGGACAGGTTGGTTCACAAGTGCGATTGACTTGGGTGTTGTGTTGTTTGAGTGTTCCCTTTATTTTTTTGAGCGGTGCTGATCCACAGGCAGAAAATTAACTCACTAGTTTAAAAATTATAACTATTTTCTGACAATTTACAGACACGATTAAATCAGTTGTTATTATATTCAGTACTAAGCACCAATGATTTAAGCAACAACACTGTACTAACATGAATAATCAGCTCATCAACACATTTTTTTTTTCAGGCAGACGAATCTTTAGGACACATACCTGTTTGGTTTGTGGTGAGGATTGATGTTTCTGTCCAAACTGCAGCAGCTGGACAGTAAACCTGAAAGCCACAAGTACAACACTTGAAAAACAAATAACCTCATTAATAAGAGAAAAAAACTTGAACAGTGTGAGAGAATACAACACTGACTAAACACTAGAACCTGACAATCACACTTTGAGGTTTGAGGTGAATAAATCAGGGCGCAAAGAAGCGACATAATCGACCCGTCAATTATAAAATTTGTCAACACATTTTGTGTCGTAGCGTCAAGTAAAACAGCAACCAAAGGCTTTGTGGAGGAACCATGTTCACTTGTTAGTACGTGCACTACAGGAGATGCTAGTGGCAGTATCACTTCATTCAATATGACACCACTCAGGTGCATAATTCATGCACACACGCCTGTAACAACACACACACACACACACACACACACACACACACTGCGACTTCATGTTGAAAGAGTTTGGTCTCTGGTTTCCATTCTTTTTACATTACATTTCACTTTGAATACATTTCAGTACCTATTTGTATTTTCACTGCAGTTATTCGTAACCCTCTCTGAGACATTGTTCACAGCTAAAAGTGTTTTTGGTGGTGATTAATGGTTTGTGTTGATTTAGAGCAGTTAAAACAGACAGTTAATTGACGATATAAAGTAAAGGCGGTGATCCGCGACAGGAGGGTTAAGCGTGCACTGGGCCCAGAGCGGGTGCCTCGCCCACTGGAGAGCAGAGATGGGGGTTGTGACAGAAATAATCCCGGAATAATCTTTGGCACAGACCTGGAATAAATTGTGTTACTAGAAGACTTTATTGATTTCCAGAGAAAAGAATTTTAAAAATAGTTTTCATGGTAATTTCTATGATAGCTAGTACATTGTGACCTACTCTTGAGCTTAAAACTCCAGTCTCAAGTCACAAACAAATTTCTAATCAATAATATACAACAGAGGGTCAATGGTGGCTGACAATTACTACAATAAGCAATAGACATACAAAACGACAAAGGCAAAAAACCGGGTGTAAAAGCGATCGTAGAGATGTACTGCCACACTGAAACACAAAATGACCACATAGACATTAAATGACCTGGAATAGCACAAAACCGCAAGACACAAAGCGATGAAAACAACCACAAAGAAGCTGACCGTGGTTGATGTGAAACAGCCAGCTAGAGAAACAAAAGCGATTCCATACCACCACAATGAACACAAAATGATGGAAACATGATAATCCGTCATAAACTGCTTAAAATGACCAGGTGAGCACAAAATTACAAAGCAGTAAAATGTCTACCAAAATATTAATAAATGAAAGAAGAGATACAACGGAGTTGTAAACAGACAACAGTTACCACCTCACAACTCATGTCGGGTTTGTTAAACATAAACACATTCTTACCCACATGAGTATAGCGACTGATGGGTTTTAAAAGTCGAGCAGCTTGCTGCTAACACTAACGCTATCATAGCACGTTAATGCTAACTGGCATACTAATGCCACCTTGCATGGGTGTGTTCAATGTTCGGTCACGCCGTTAGAGCAAAAAAGCAGCTTCAGGTTTGTTTGGCATCGGGCCTCTTCATTAGGCAAAAGCAGCTCACAGTTTGTTTTGTAATGATCGTCAACACCGCATTGCTTTTGCGAAAAACGCTGATTGGTCGGGCCATTCTGGTCCGCCTAGCCACCTCCTCTGATTGGTCTTAAAATTCATCCACCGTGAGCGGGCCTTAGATGTAATATACAAAATCTAGTACGAAGGTACAGCGCCGCCATATCGTTATCAGGGAAAAAAAGTTTGAAGGTGAAACTCTTTATTTGTGACTTTTTTCACGACAAATAGACATATGAGCCATGTAATCTGTAATAGCCCAGGTTACACTGGTCATTTAATCCAGTGTAAAAACAACAAAACAAGAATAAATAAATGGGTTGCAACTTGTGAACTGCTGTTCTCATTTTTAACTATAATTAAAAAAAAAATTAAGCTAAACATCTTTCTTAGTGCAGCTTAAGCTTCTACTCTTCCTCCTTCATATAACACCTGATCTTCTGTTTTCTTAATTCTTGTTGGCATCTGAGGTAGGTGTAGCAGTCTCTTCCTTGCTGATTCTACGCCATGGAGGTGACATGGCAGCAATGTGACAGCTCGGCCTCACCGCTGTATCATTCTGTTTGCCTGCTGGAAGGCAGAGCTTGCATTGAGCTACCGGGCCGTCGTCCCAGCTTTGGGTGTTGGGAGCAGGCATGAAGCCTCAGCTCAGATTCACAGGCAGAATGGCTACCGGCGGCCCTGTCAGCTCTCATGCTGTAATTTGTAGTTTTTGTGCTCTCCAGGCAGATCAGTGCAGTTCTCCCACATGCTTCCAAAAAAAACCCACCTACCTTACATGAAATGTCCGCTCTGCATTCAACACACGAACATGTGGTGTCGTTATGTAAAATAATACTTCCTCTGAGCCTTTTGCAGCGCTGTCAAATCTCATTTTGCTGTAGCACTTAACTTCATGTATCCTCCGCCCGTTTGGCTCTCTAAACACACACAGGTTGAAATTCTGTTTTTGATGAAAGCTTTTTAAAACAAATGTGCAAAATTCAGTGAATACCTTGGCCTTTATCTGGTGATTTTCTGTCTCCACGTCACCAACCTCAGGGCCACGTTCAGCTCTATTTTGACCAGAATTATTGGTTTGAACAGGCCAGTGGTGCTGGTGGATTTGTTGTGTAAACCCTCTGTAGCCACAGTTGTAGTCAATGCAGAGGGACTAGGAGCATTTCCTGGAGGTTGTTGGATTGCAATCAGTGGGCACTAGCCCTGATAAAATATGGCAAAAGTCAAGTGATCAAGTGTATTTTGCTGGCAATCACGCGTTCGCCTAGTGATTACACAGTGATAGAAATGTTTTTCACTACTGTGAAAACCGACGTTGAGAGTGTTGTTTTTTAGAGGACAGAAACAGGATTGTTTTGTCCAAGTTGTTTCTTTACTGGCAGAGATAAATCTGCCAGTCTGCTGTGTTCACTCATAGTGTTTGTGTCTGTAACAGAGAAAGAGAGAGGAGGGGCCTTTTATTTTTTTTGGCCAGCTCTCCTCACTGTGTCCAACTTTATCAGGTTACATCATGGTAAGCCAGCAAGTGTGCAAATGTGTGTGTGTGTGTGTGTGTGGGTTGCCCACCTTTTGTTCAAGTCATTTGCAGAGGCGTTTTGTTCCTCTATCCCTTGTTTTCAGCCAGATGGTTTCATGCTGAACTCTTTCATTACACATTATGATAGGTGCTGTTTACACATCTATAGTCTACAAAAAAAAAAAGTGTTTTGTTGTTTTGGCAATCATTTACCGTACATCAGGGTATGCTGTGCCAACTGGTTTTCAGTGCAGACCCTCCTCCATTTCTTGGCTGTCTGTATCAGAGGCATTTAACATGGATTTGAAGTGTGTACACAGGATAAACAGTGTGAATCTGAATCTAATCCCATCACAGACCACCTTTTTTTTGCCCCAAATGGGTTCATTAGTTAGAGCTCTCTGTCCCTATTGAATGAGCACCAGATATTATTATTATCATTGTTGCAGGCAATTTTTCATAGTCGTCTCATTTTGGCGTGGTAGCGTGGGCAGCACCATACCATCTGGAACTTTGGCCCTCTCCTGCCCAGTGTGACACAGGCGGTGGAAACAAAGCATGTACTCTTCCTGTCTTACACTTCACTGAACCTTCCCA
The DNA here is from genome assembly GCA_033238685.1 of Lates japonicus. NCBI lineage: Eukaryota > Metazoa > Chordata > Actinopteri > Centropomidae > Lates > Lates japonicus. Next base: position 213,081 of record BRZM01001621.1, on the reverse strand, counting down.
CAGTAGAAATCTAAAGAATTAATTGTCTATTAGCAAACCATCATTTGCCATTATCAGTTATTTTCTTTGTGAAAAAAACAAATCAATTGCTTCTCCGTTTCCTGTCTCCTTCATTATTCTCTCTCATTGTCTCTGTTAGTCCTCGCCTCCACCTCTTAGCACTAAGTAAGTCATTTGAGGCTAATACCTTGTCACCTGAGCTCTTGGTGCTCTAATCTCCCGAAAATAATATTGAATTACCTCCACTCTCTGTGTCAGATTCAAGCAGTACCAAACATGGAATCCTCGGATCTCAGAAACAGCCTTGTGGTGCTTCTATTGGCTGCAGATAGTAACTGTCCGACCTGCAAGCAGATTCCAACGAAGCCTTTTAGTTTCACGGTGGTTTATAACCATGACAAATGCTTGTTCAGCCTTTCAGATGCTCACTGTAAATGTCAGCCCACTACAATTGTGGTATCAACAGTAGCTCATCCTTACCCTACATATCTGTTTTTTATTCAGTTTTATAAGGCTTGGTAGAGATCTTCACTGCTGTAAATCTTACCTGGGGCTGTTATGTGGTTTATACAGTATTTCTAGAGTATATTGCTTGAGATTCAACTTATGCTAGTTCCTAAGGTAGCGAATCTTTATCTATTTTTATAAAATAGCACCGGATCTGCTTGCCTCAAAACAGAAATAGCACCATTCTGGTGGCAGCTAATACATGTTCACAACCTGAAACCTTGAGATGAGGCAAATTAAAAGTGTGGTGTAATAATTAAAATAATTTTCAGTAGTAAAATCTTTGATGGTTCAACCTCTCAAGTGAGATTTTACAGCTTTTCCTTGTCTTAACATGATACTAAATTGAAAATCTCATTATCAACAAGTACTGGTTATCAGAACAACTTCATGCCTCTATGGCAAGATAAACTGTGTGTGTGTCATAGTAATGTGAATTCAAATTAATACACAGTTTTAACGAAACTGACTGTAGATACTACTGAGTTCTGATAACTATATGATTTTTTATATAAAACTACTGTGAGCCCCTGCTAACCTGGGATGCACTAAACTTGTCTCTGCAGATCATTAAAACAACAGTGAACGGCTGGGTTTGTTTTCTGGCTGGAAGGTTCTGTCAGTCAAATCCGGGTGAGCCATGGTGAGAACAGCCAGGGGCTCAAAACCACAAGCCTGTACTCTTCACGTTTGTTCCATTAGTCACCATGTCAGCTTTGTTTTTTTTTTGGTAAATAAACACATTCTATTCCAGCTGTGTTTGTAATGACTGATTAAATGTTCATATGTGAGCTTTCATCGAAGTTTAAACAACTTAATATTTAATTCAACACACTCGTGTACATGGAAGCTTGTACTCAACCTTTCATTCATTTTGCATCTGTGCTTTAATGTCTGATTTACAAAAACATAAAGGAAAGAGATGTGGGATGGAAGTTGCACTGGGGTGGTATTTTTAATTGTGTTTCCAGGGTGGTTGTTTTGTTAGATAAATAACATGAACCTACTAGGGGAATAGATCGCTTTGCTATTTTGTATGATTAATCTGTGCAGCGTATCAGCAGAGGTTTGTTATTTATTCAGATTTTATATCGGGCTCTTGTACAGCAGCACAGTCCAAAGTCCTTTGGTCAATAAACGCTTGCTGTGATGGTTTGCCGCCCATTTATCGCGGGTAGCGCCAATGTATGTTTGTGCTTTTTCTAACATTACATAGAGGCTTATGGGTCAAACTGTGGGATTCAGTTACGGAAACTAGCGGCACCACAGCCTGGCTTTATCACCGGCAAGTATCAAAGTATCAGTCGGGCTGTCTGAGCCAGTGGAGGTAGTTGATTGACCAGATGAGAAGGGTGCCAACCGCTGACCCAGTGGAGACTCTCAGTCGAGTCAACACATAATTTCATGAGCTGGTTCACTGTAAAAGTCTAGCGCTAAGTTAGTCAGGATCAGACTTGCTGTGTAGTCTTGAAGAGGTTTTACCACTATCTGATCATATCACTTAGAGTCAGCTCTAAGTTGTTCTTATTACTTGTTTTGCTTACATAAACAGTACATTGTGTAGACTTTATAGATTTGTTGTTTGTCCAGATTCAGCTGTTGACATACACCTAGAGATTGAGGGAAACTTGTCTGAGAAAAAGCAGTTTGTATATATTGGACAGAGAGCATGGGCGTATTTTTAAAGAAGAGTGTTTAAACACCTTTCCTAAAGGTGGGAAATGTGATCAATTCTCCACCTCTTGCAATACCATGTCGACAGCTTCCAGTGGTTTCACGACAATTTACACTTCCATTTTGCATCATTAATGACTTTCACATGACTGCACTGACCCTCAGCTGCTCTCACAGCCTGAAGATGTGAATCACCCACAAGGGTCAGGATGCAGGAACCTCCCACATGGCAAAAACAACTTCAAGGGAAGGAGATAGAGTGGTTTCACTGATTTAATAACCAGGGCTGATAAATGTGGATGGCCAAACGCAAAAAAACAAGAAACATTGATACGCTTTTGACCTAAGGTTGAAGGAGATGAGTTAAACAGCTTACAGCCACACAGTTCAACTCTTAGAGTGATTATGCAGAAAGTTCAAGTTAATGACTTTTGTGATTGAAAATGAAGTTGGCACCGTCTGAGAAAATGGTCGGCAGCCGTACGACATCATCATTGAAGTGTTAAAACCACAACCACCGAGCCCTTTTCATCTTGGAGAGTAGGTTGTAGTCTGAGGGCCAATCAGGTGAACAGGCGTTTGACGAGTTCAAATCCACATGTGGCCGATGACCGAATGAAGGCCAGTGTTCTCCATTTTTTTCAGACATTGCTGATTTGCAAATTCCCCAATTACCTCCAGCCAGAACACCACAAAGTTATTAACCTCAAATTTTCTGTGTAATCATGCAACAGTGGAGCTGTAACAAGAGCTGTCTAACTCATTTCCTTCCTTCTTAGGCCACAAACCCTTTGTAAGTAGTGGCTGAGAAAAGAAATGCATGACAACTTACCTCAAGGATAAATAATGGTTGTACAAGCCATATTTTATTCTATGTGCTTATAAGGATATAAATACTGGCCAAAATTACAAAAAATCAGTGTGCTGAAGCCTAAGCTCATGGGTTATCAGTTGGTCAGTTATGATGTCAGCCCAAATAAACCTTTTCAGCTTCACACCAAAATACAATCTCTACAATCTACCACTTGTTTGTTTTTTTTTTTTGTTTCAACTTTATTTTGGCAATTTTGTTTGAAAAGCCATATACTGCAAATCCTTTATTTTTCTTTTACATTACATGTATGAACAATGAGTTGGCAAATATCTATGTACATTTTATAATTGATAATGTCTATCCAAATAATACAGTAATATGCTTAAAATAGTACATCTGCTGATAAGAGTAGAGCTCCCCATGAGAAATGATGAGGGTTGACTTGATAAGAGTTAGAAGAACATCGGTAAATATCTACTCTCTGTGCACATACGATCATCTAGAGATTTAGTTTTTTAAAGGATGGCCATCATTCTCAAGCCTAAGGTTTTCATCTCAGCATATCATAGAAAAATAACGTAACATTAAGACAACAGTAGACAAGAACTGCACAAGAATAATCATAATCATCATGGTAATATAATACTCTCATATTAAACATTAAAATGTCGGGCAATACGAAGAGAATACTTTTTCTTTTTTTAAACATCAGATGCAGTTTTGTTCACATAGGTTCATCATCCATTATGATGACACGCATCTCATCAGGCCACACCTGTTGCATCTTAAGCGTGTTGTAGCTAGTCCAATCATATTGACACACTTGTGCATATTTCTCTGTATTATTTTCTGAGTTTAAAGAAAATTAATAATTAAAAAAAAAAAAAGAAAAAAAAAAAGACCAACAGAGCCAGCCGGACGTCCTCGAACCCATGCCCATTCCAACATTGACACATGCTCAGTGGTGCCTTTAGCGAGCCCATTGTCTGTTACCAACAGATGCCCTGTAACCTCCCAAAAGTTCAAAGGTCATGCCTCCCAGCTGGCTGCATAAAACAGATCCTGCTGTAGTTGCAGAAAGTTGAGGCTGCTTTCAAATAAGTGTACATTCAGAGCAGACCGTCGTCTGTCAAGATGCAGTCCTGTTAGTGTGTGTGTGTGTGTAAGTGTGTAGCATCATGTGGATGAATGGTGTTAAAATATTTGTAGTCAACCTTAAACACTGTGGGGTGGCGTCCATGTTTGTAGTCCTTTGAATAGTGAGCAAGAGGGTCCTTTGTAGTCCTTTTTGCATTGTATGTGTGACAAGGTCCGTGTTTAGGGCTGGCTACATTCTTTGCATTCCACAGTAATAGACATGAGCGTCCGGCATTACCCTGCAAATGAGATGACATCACTTATCGAGAGAGCCCTCACACCCCGCCTCTCCACCGGCCCCCCTGCTCAGCAAATCCAAAATGGCCACCATGCGTCTCACAAGCCACATGCTAAACCTTTTACATACAAGATTTTCTTCCCCCAAATAAAATCAGGTTTATGGCCAGGGAAAAATCCATGTGGTTAAAATAATGCTGAACATATACACACGTGCTGAAAAAGGTGCTATAAAAGCAAAAAGTCACCTACACCTTCCTGTGTCACAGGTCAAGTTTAAAGTCATTTGTCAAAGAAATTCACAAGTTTGTTAGTATTTTCAAAAAAATAATCTGATATAAAGAATCAAAAAGTTGAAATACATTCTAGTAGCCTGCTGGATGAACCAGTTTGAGTCTAAGTTAGACTGTGCTACATCACCTCTCCTCTTTGATTAAAAAATGTTTAAAAAGTCTGAACTTTCCTCCAGTTGTCGTGTTTAGACAACATCCCTCAACATTGTCAGCTCCCACACTGGGCTAAACAGACAGCTAAAACACTGTTACGGCTCTTAGCAGTACTCTGGATTCAAATCTCATTCAAGTTGTCAGGGGCAGTTGGACAGAGGGGCTGAAATGTAAAGAAAAGCGAGGGATGGAGGCAGTTGGAGGATAAAAAAGGAGAGAGACGAAGCCAAACGGTTACACCCATCAACAGGAAGCAAAAACAAAAAAGCAGAACAACCAACGGTTGACCGCTGACTGACCGACAAACAGGAAGTGGAAAAACGGAGCTGACCATTCCCCCTACAGGTGCACCACAGCCCTGGGTTCAAAGGTCATGCGCCAGCCCTGCAGGCAGGAGGATGGGGCCCGGGCCAAAGAGGGGGAGAACAGAAACGAAAGAGAGAAGAAGAGACAAGGAGAAAAAAGAGATAGACAGCGCAGCGCCAAATGTCATCATGCAGTGGACAGGCTCGGCTAACGGGGGCGGGGCGGGATGTTTTGTTTTTTATTTTTCAGCCGGTGAGGTGACGCGGCGGCGTGCGTCGCTCGAGCCCAACTCCGGGGCGGGGCCCCGGTACAGGGCAACCTCTGAAAGGCACACACACACAGGAGTGGACAAGGCGGGTGTATGTTAGAAAATAGTGGTCTCGTACTTGGTGTTGACTCCTCTCTTGGCCTCCTGACCCGGCTCCACAATCCACGGCACGTTGGCGTGGCCCTTCTGGTCCATGGACGGCTGCTCCATCTGACACAGAAACAGATGGAGAAGGAGGGAAAGTGGAAACAGAAAAAAAAAAATTAAAAGAGAGAAATGAAAAAACGAAGCAGAGAGAGAGAAGTGGGACAAAGAGAGGGATTATTTTCAGTGACCTGCATATTCATATTTTGAAACTATTTCTTATTGTTTTATTTCCTTAGGATGGATGTTTTCAAACCAAACAATTCATCATGACATAGTTTGAATGCCAGTGGCTGTTCCCTGGTTTTGAAAATCGACATTTTGTACACTTTAGGGGTAATTTTCAGATACAATTTCATACCAATAAAGTCAGTGAAAACAGAGTGATACGGTGGAATGGAGGATGTGCTGCTTACAGAGTAACGTAATGAAAAATAACTCAGATGTGAGAGGAAGATGAGGTACAGATGACAGGAGCTCAGTCTGATATTACAAACAACTTCGTTTTAATTTGAAATATCTATAAATTTATGACTGCAAGATCCTGCTGCTCCTGGTCGCTGGCGGTTATGGTGTACTGTTTATTCACCTTCTGGAAATCCTCACAGTTATGAGTTTAAAGAACAGGAGATTGTCTGTTGCTGAAGCTACTGTGGTTTCAGAGCTCAGGAACAAACCAAACAAACTACACTGCTTTCAAAACGAACCCCATGGCAACCAATCAAGCAGCTGGGCTTTGTTGCCGAGGGTGCTTTTCCTCCAATCTATTGGTTTATTTTCAGATGATTTGGGGGGAGGGGAGACTTGACTGTGAGAGCTGCAGCTTTGACAGTAAAAGACTAAATTTGTCCTTGTACCCTGTTGTAATTCTAATTTTATATTTATGAACAGGACGTCAGATGCATCAAGATGCAGTGTGAATTTTCTTCAGAAACCATTAAAGATGTATTAAAGCCGAAAGTGTCTGAGTGTTAATGGAGCGAACAGAATTAATCTCAGGAGTTCTGTGGCGCACTGACAGAGCCATGTTTCTCTTATCTTGTCTCAACACACTGCTACGGCAACAATACAGACTACTACCTATAGTATTAATCCAGTTCTCTGTCCTTTCTCTCTCACACACACACACACACACACTCGGACAACAGCAGCAAGACCTTATAATCTTGTTATGAGGTTACAGGATTATGGACAGGCACACTCTCGATCTCACAGCACCACAACACCATCATGCTTAGTGAAGAACTCTGCCAGAGCACCGCCAGGATCTAATTCATCACCCACACATGAAGCCGCTGACAGAATTATGTCTGCCTTCAAAATACGTTCTATATCAACACCCGTTTTTGATTTTCTGAAGAAGGCTCTGACCATAAGCATTACTTGGAGCAATGCTGCAGAAACATCCAGTGAGTGATTTGGTCTCTGCAAACCTTCAAACTACAGCAACCTCAGTGACCCAAGCTGATGAGATACATGCCGTATGCAATGGAGGCCTATTGCACATCATTTCCTGGCACACTGTGTATGCTGTGGTAGTGCAGTCCTCTTTTGATGACCCTTTAAAAAATTCAGCTGCCTTGTTTGTGAGATGAAGATGTGGATGAGGGAGGAAAAGCGTGGGTCAGAAGTAAAAGCAGGCCAAGCGTTAAAGCTCATTCACAGCATTCGATGAAGGATTTAATGGATTGAGCTGGTTATCAGTGTTTTTATAAACATTTAGCTAATTTTAAAGTACTGGTTATTGCTCTGAACCCTGTTTATTTGTACATTTACCACCTAAATGTACATCTTTAAGGAAGCAGTGTATCCCCATTCAGGGGCTGAATTGGTGCAGTGGGGCACATAAAAACTGACTGGGGTACTAAAGTTGAGGTCTGCATTTTGTGCTGTATTAGCCATAAAGAAATGAAGTGGGTTCGCTTTGCAAGACTGGCTATAGTGTCACATCTGTCTTTTTTTAATAGCAATGCTACTAACTGTTGATATGGAGATAGAGGTAGTAACTGATGAATGAGACACAAATACTCACTGCAAACTGGACACACAAGGGATGCAGAGTCAGTTGAAAAAAGCGACAGAATAAAATGGCAGCACTTACAGACGGCGAGTTCTCCTTGACTAAAAGAAAAGTCATGTGGAAATAAAGGATAAGAGAAGGAAAAGCGTGGAGGACCTGTGACTGAGCTTTGTGAGGAAGATGGAAGAGTCGAGGGGGAGGAAGAGGAGGGTGGAGAGGAGGCCGGTGAGGGGTGTAAATGTGGCCCAGTGACCAGCGGCTGGAGGGGGACATGATGACCTACAGGGGCAGAGGTCACATAGAGGTCAAAGTGGGCCAACGCCAAAACAACAAAGCAGCAAAGGCAAAAACCACAACGATGACAGAGTAGCTGCATGGCAACAGGGAAAAGGCAACAACACTCCAAAACCAAAGCAAAAAACCATGGCAACAACATGGCAAAGTCATCGCCCTGGCAACAGCGTGGGACAGCAGCGTTACTGCAATACAGCAAAACTCAAGCTAGAGTAGGCCACGTTACGCCACATTTATATAGCAACCCTCCTGCATGGCAACAACACGCCCAGCAAGATGAATATGGCACAGCAACTTTACAAAAGCATCTTCACAAGACTTCAGACTCATGTTCACATTTCAAACGCTTTTTTTCCTCAAAGTCATGAAAAATTCTGCCAATGAGGTGAGATAGCTTGTGGTTGCATTGCCATCGTTTTTCACAGATACATTTGAGAGTTAAGTTGACTCCTAGATTCCTAAAAATGAATCAGCTGCTTGGAAACAATCTATTTTCACACCACTGGTAAGCTTTTTTCACTCACTTTAACAAACATAGAGTTGTAGAAGTCGATCTTATACGGTTAGGGTCATGTATTTCAAAGCCATTTTCAAGCTTTACTCAGATTACACTAACATGCCGATGCTGATCAAAGACAACAGAGTCGTATCAGACACGCTCACACTCATAAGGGTAAGTTAAGTAGATGGTGAGGGAGATTTACAAGCAGATGTGCTGAGACAACACACACACACATAAAAATGATAATGAGAGAGGGTGTGGAGAAACTGATAGTGGTGGGCAGAGAAACAAAGCAACAGTATTTTAAAGCACAGGGGCTTCAGAGGTGCTGCAGGATGGAGATGATGGCTGGCAGGTGGCAGGAATATTAAGTGAATCCTGCAGTATCTTTGCCCTGCTGCACACTACACGCCATTAACTACACACACACACATACACACATAGGAGCACAGAGAGGAAAAAGGCAATTTATGGTTAATGTAACGGTAGCCGAGTCAGCAGATTGTGTACACATGCCATCGTCCATCATCTCGTACAGGATACACTGAAAGCTTTGCAAAAACACACACACACAGGAGGAGACCGAACACACAAATACTGCATATTCCTCTTTTTCCTCTTTTCTCCTCACCAAATCTCCCACTTACGTCTTTCCTCCTTGTCTCACATCTTGTTCCTACTTTAGAAAGTGAAACCATTCCTCTGAAGCCACTGGTTCTCCTCCATCACCATCTCTTTCTTTTACATGACTCACAGTATGTAAATGGACTCAAATCTGGTCAAACACACTGATATAGCAACCCCAACTCTGTAGGTCCTTTTGGTACACATGTGCTGCTCGCCAGCGATGCGTGTCAGTGGAGGAAGCAAAGTGTGTGTGGAGTGGGTGTGACTATTTAAGCTCATCGGGGAGGTTAATGGGAGGTAGACAGGTTTACAGATAGACTTTGTGGCTGGAGGCGTGAAGAAGAGCCACCGCGTCTGCATACACACAAATTCACACACGACACAATGTAGGACACAAGTATCTAGTATCACGAAGCAAAGACTTGGTATCAAACAGCAATATGTCATGGTAGCAACTGAGAATTAGACAACAGACAGAGCAGTATTTGGTGTGTCAGGGTCTTATTTTGATTGCGTTGTGGCCGTTTGCTGACACATGTTTCAGGAGGAAAACACATTCAACATGTTTTTTAGATGTGCTTTAGTGAGAAACACTTTAACCTTTGCATGTTTGCAGAAAAATTGAATTACAAGTCTGTAAGTAACTAATTCTCTGATCAGATATGGCTCCTGATTGAAAAAAAATGAAAATAAACAATTTAGGGCCATTTTTTCTTCTTGAGCTATGGCCTCCTCTGTTGAAATTTGAAAAAGAAGTGGGTTTCTAGAAAAAAGCGTGTTTTATTTCTCATAATGTTGTATCATCTAGTTGCCAGTTTGGGCTAATATCTGACTTTCCTGATAGAAGTTGAAGTCTGTGGAGAGATTATATTTCGGCATTGGCTTCATCTTTTTTTAGCATTCTGGGCAGACATCACTGGGATCATGATGCAAACTGCTGCTAAATAATGGTAAAAAAGGTTGGTGATGCAGCTATATGACTGAATTACTGAGTAAGATATGCAGTGTCAGGGTCACGGAATAAAACTCCAAGGGTGAGCTGTATCAGATTTTATTTTCATAGTTGGCCAAAAGTCCTGTAACACTACCATTAGTGTTAAGTATAGTAAAATTATACACACCATAATCCTTTTCCAATTCCATTTTAAATGAACAACCTGAACAGTCAACTGTATATTGCCAACTTTGTGAGTCTTTGTGAGTCTAATAGACTGATATCAAATACCCAAAATCTCCATAAGCAAAAACAGGTTGATTTGGCAACTCTGTGCCCACTGCAGTTTAAGGTGACTACAGACACTATACAAACTCATCTGAGACTGCTACATGCTACAGCATTTGATGAGGATCGATTGACTGAAATGTCCACAACTTCATTTCGCCCAAACAGGCAGCAGTATGCGAGGGTTTCCACATGATTTGACATCTTCTCACACACAAACTCCTGCGCATACAGGTGAGGTGGGCCAACAAGTCTCCAGACCCCTATGCAATAAACTAATCAATCTGCCAGTGTAAGGAACTGCAAAGGACAGCAAGACCGAGAAAGGGCGCTTAACAGATCAATGTCCTCCACCTCTTACAGCCTCCGCTGAGCAAGAGAAACTCTCAAACATCCAAAACACAAGCGTTCCAGATTATCCAAATAAACCAAACGAGAGTCAAACGATGTAAATGAGCAGGGATACGAAGACATGACGAATCAGGCAGAGGATGAATATTATGGACAGATTTGTGAGTAGATGAGTTAATGGGATGCTGGTTGAAGTTAGTTAGGCGAATAAGAAAAGCTAAATTTGAGTTTACGAGAGTTTAGGTTGAAAATGGTGACATCAGGGGTTAAGAAAATCCATCAAAAACAGTTCTTTACTAAAATAATTTTGTACTGTATATCAGTCTTGGAAAGAAACAGCTAGTATCATAGAAAATCTCTTAAGTTCATTGGTTGTTATCATCCATTGTGCAAGTTAGCTTTTAAGCTGCTCATTCTTCAATCGGACCATCAAAAACACCTGGAGCTGCTGATGTGAGTTCCAGTTTGGATGAATTCCCTTCAAACAGTAGTGTGCCGTAGCGATGCTTTACAGATTTGGATATTGTGGTTCAGGGGACGGGTTTGCTGGGCTTGCTGTCGAGCTCTCGGGCAGTGTGAGCCGTGGCCCGCTCTTCCTGGCGCAGGCCAGCTGGTGACCACCTGAGGGCTGTCACTCAAAGTGCTAAAGCCAGCCGTTGCCAATGTGCAGGTGGTGTTGAGGTCTTGAGGTATGAAGAGAAAACAGAGGAAGAAAAAGATAAAGATGCGCGGGGGATCGTAGATTATCTCCCTGGTCACTTCATGGAAAAATAAATCTGATTTATTATTCATCTCATTTCACACATCCCAAAACCATAATCACTGTACTTTAATTTTTGGTCTGACAGCTTTCACCGAATACTGAGTTGGAATTTGTCCTGTGGTAACATGGCTGGAAACACTCAGACTTTGTGTTGTGTTAGTGCAGCATATCTCAGTGCTGTGAATTATAGGACATCAAAGCATCAAAGAAAGTTTCAGTGGTCTGAAATAATGAAAACATGATATTTAGATGGGAATTTTGCCTTGTACACATGAGAAAAGTATTAGGAAAAGTTTTCTGATTCCACAGCAACAACAACTGGTCTGCTTTTCTTTATCTGCACTTACTGACAGGGGACACATCATGTGCTTTAAAATACATTATAAGTTGCTTTGGAATAGGAAAAAGGAGGTTTTTGGGACTGCTAATCAGAAAAGAAATATTGAGACAGAATCAGTGTGGAGCCCATTGAGTTTCACCACAGGAAAGGCAAAAGGGTTACATAACGTACAGCGGATAAAAGTACTTTTGTCACCTGGTTGCAGTCTTTGTCTTTGGGTCTATAAAAGACATCCAGCATGATGATTGCTTCTGTAAAGCTGGGGAGAAATCAACTCCCCATAGCTTTTTTGTATATTGGGACAGTAAACTGGGGGAGAAAGACAGGAGATTTTTACTTCCATAAAAATGTCCTGGAGGTGAATCAAGTAAGCCGCAATCCTTTTTGATTTTCCTCTTTGTGCCTGTTCATAATTAGTTTATTACCTCATATTTATTTCTTCCCTTATATCGTTTCCTCTTTGGTACATTAGTTACAATAGGATCTGATACTTGGACAAATTTGAAATTGACAGATTTTACCAAATTTTCCGGTTGCCTTGTATCGGGATACTGGGGCATGGCTCTGGGCAAACTAAGTGCTGATGCAGAATGGAGTTATGATTGTCACAGTGGCCATGTTACTGGGCAGCACTGGCACATTTCATCTCCTCGTTTCCTCAAACCATGACAGACAAAGAGAGGAGAAAAGTATGACACTGGCAAACTGAACTGTGAAGACAGACACAGCACATACTTGAATTAAAACATTAAAACCTAGCTCATTTCACTTAACTTTATTTGGCCTGCTTTTAATATTTAAATCTGTCTGTGTATATTTGTATTATGGCAAACAACTGGTCTGTTCTGCAGTGCTGCCTGAGGAAGAGCACTGAACAAGATTCTCTGACTGTCTATAAATTGTGCTCATCTTCTGCTCGTGTGTGCTTCCTTGCGCCAACACAGACTTAAGCTCATGCATTACAAGCAAGCAGCTTGTAATTGTCTAAAAATCTTTCTCACCGTGCCGCCTTTCTACTGACTGGATAAGACCTTAACCGCGAATGCAGGAATCAGTGTCGGATAAAAATTCTATAGGGTAGGTGATAAATAGATGGTTTCTGAATGCGGTATTGCCACACTCACACACACACAGATGCATGCTGACACACACTATGGCACCCATCACTCAAATGTGGATTTCCTGCATGGAGAGAGAATGAGTGAAGATAAACTGGGATTAAACTGCTTTTTATAACATTAAAACCTTTAAAAAGTTGTTTATGGGCTTTTAAGCATTGAAAGTAAGGATTGAGCTGGACTGTTAATAGGCTGTTATTGATTTTCTTTGGTAAACAATCTATTCTCTTCGTTATTGCCTGTTTGTGTTTTGACCTTCTTTGTAATTTTTACACCAAATAATTTAGTCTTCTAGGCTGCATGGAAGCGAACATCAGCGCTGCAAAATGGTAAAGACCTGTCTCTGAATGTCACTGATGTTCTGTTCAAAAAGCCTGACACTGTATTGTTGCTTAGGCATCACAAGGTGACCTTAGTGTTACCTTATTTGTGGCATCGATGAACTTCACTCCTTTGTAGGACACGGACAATGCGATGGTGGCTTTTCTTCATCTGTTCTGTTGACTTCTTGGTAGCACAAAAAAAAAACAAAGATAGAGACAAAAGAGAGGAAAGAGAGGCAGCAGCAATGACTTGTTTATTTCGCCCATGAATTACAACAAAGGAATCAGTTTCCAGTAATGAAATTTCAACACCTCACTGTTGAAAATTAAATTGATCCTGGATTAATGACTTTCAAAGTTGTTAGATCTCCACTAGTTAATAACCTTTTGATTTCATACAGAACTTAATCCATGTCTCTGGGGCTGCCTCAGGTCTACAAGCATGTGAGGGAAAATAATGAAAATCTAAGCAAATTTTGAATGAATAAAAAATAAGCATGGTAAATGAGCTAATTGAACATTGACTCTATTACCAAAGTCAATTCAAATCATCTCCAGAGGTCAAGGGTTGTTAGCTGCCTGATGAAAAACTGCTTCTAGTTAAAATTTCTAAACCCAATAGAATCGTAGCTACAAATCCAATAAGTCTGTTAGCTGTAAAACCATATCGAGCCCCCAGCAGTATATCTCTGCTCATTCCTTTTAATTACATACTAAGCGCTTTAACGGTAGTCTCCAATTACCTATATTTGAGCTACGTTGCTTACGGTGAGGTGCTGTGGAGAATCGTGTGATTTACAGCGTCGCATCACCCTCCTAGCTGTCAATCTACTTCGCAAGCGCTTTCAGTATATTCCGAAAATAGACATGAGATGAGTCCTTTCCTACTCTCTCACTTGTCATCTTCTTTCCCTCCAATGTCACGATATTTCTATCACACTCTGTCCTTTCTTTCTCCCGTGTAGAATCTACCGCTGCTATCCTTTCCCATATCTGTGTCATTTCTTTGTTCTCTTCTTTCCTCCCTGCTACTTGATGTGTTGCTGCCATGATTGACCCTGTCAGGATCAGGTAGTGCTGACTGACAAAGCCAGCGCTGCCTGGCTTAAGCTGGTAGCTGGGGCTGTGGTTGGGATTAAACATCCACATCTGCCTCCGGCGTAGAGATGGAGTGACAGATGAAAGGAGGGATGCTGGGAGGCGAGCAGCGGGTGGAAAACAGAATGCGTTCACGGTAATAAAGCCAGAACAATATGATGTGCATCTCATTTACTTAATTACCACCTTGAGTGCCTTGAAGGTGTCAGGACTGAGTGGAGAGATGTGAAGAAGGGAGGATGCCCTCTGATGGCAACATAAATATGGAGACAGAAGAAAAGAGGAGGAGGGAGAGGAACAGAAAGCTTTGCTCATGATTTTAATTTATCTTCACACTGCAGTAGCACAGGATGAAAATAGAGATATGGGCGGGCCAGCCGGAAGAGAGAGAATCAGCGTTACAGTAAAATATGGAAGAATTAAGGAAACCCGAAAGAAAAGAGAGATGGATAGAAGGAGACAGAAAGAGAAGAAAAAAGCGAACAGTGGAACAACACAAAGCGAGGAGGAAGAGATAAAGGTGATTTAAGGTAAAGAAGTTGTGGGGTGTCAATGCAGTACAAGATGTTAAAGCAAATCTCAATTCTTAATCCACCATCCTGATATTTTAAAGTTTGTTTGAGTTCTAGTGAAAGTGAGGCACTCAGACTGTGAGACTGTGTCCCAGATTTAATTTTTTTTCTGGAGAAAAATACAATATAATAAAGCCAAAGGAGTACAGCCATGTGCACTCATAGATCATTGACACCACAAAGAGTATATTTTGATGTGTGTTATGAGAATAATCATCTTTCCATTGTTTATGATGTTCATGTAGATGGGTTTTGAGCCAAGAACAGAGGTTAAGTGTGTTGGGATGTGCTTTACCCTCATTTTGGCACCAAAGCATCTTGTGGACTCTGTTCCTCTCAGCTCCTTCACCAGCATGGAGCCCTAGATACTGTAGAAAAAGAGAACACAAACAAACACATTTAGTAACACACACAGGGTATGTAGATATGTGTCGATGCATGGCTGTGTCAAACTTTTTGGCTGTATTAACGTCCCTCATCTCTATGAACACTCCCGGCTGGTCTGTCCTTGGAGAGCCTCAACATTGCTCAACCTTAGTTAATTTTCAACTCTATTTGGGTCAAAGGTTTGGTGAAACAAGTTTGAGAAAACTTGAACCTGGAGATATTTGGCCTTTTGCATGATGAATGCAAACAGAGGATTTGTTGAGGGTGGTTGGCATTGATAGGGCAGCCCAACTCTGCTGTGGTTTGTAAGCAGATTAGAGATCAGTTTAATTAAAACTGGGCTGTGTTCTGCTCTCAGATGGAGACATGTTGCCAACATTCAGTCCTACCAGATGACTCAAATGAAAATGATAGCTGCCACAACTTCTAGCAGTAGTGGTCCTGCTTCATCTTGAACTCCAGCATCATGGACCAGTCATTTCCTTCTTTATCAGATCTGTCCAGGTCTTGATCACCCATCCAGTTCAGCCTGGACTTTATTGGTTTTAATGATGATGTGGAAGACATGGGTAGGAGCTTTTTGACACTATTACAGATATGGACTCACAAAGCTGAAACAGAGAGAATGAGACCTTTGCTTTGCCGCCCTGTACCCCTGCTGAGCTCCACAGACTTACAAAGCATCCGGCTACACACCACAGGAAAAGTTGCTCAACTTTATACAAATATCCTCTGATGCAGTGTGGCTGCCTGCGAACCAACAATAATCACAATCATCTTGGTTCAGTGTAAACACAGGGGTTACAACTCCACTCCTTTATGAAGGAACTTTAAACTTTTTAATTTAAAACAAAATGGAAAGATTGGTCGTTCGGTCTCTAGCTTCTAATTCTCTATGATTCTATATTGAGTTCCCCAGGAGGTTGAAAAGAAGAGCGACGACAAATTGCCAACACATTGTTGGTCTGGGTCACAGTGGTGGCAGATATGTCGAAGAAAATAACTGTCAGCCAGAGGAGAATTCATGAAGGTCAGATACTACTAACTACTAACTATCCATAAAAAAACAACACAATAAACTCTTACCTCTCTCTTTCTTTTGTAATATGGTTAATTATTTTTGGTGTCTTAGTGTTTTTGTTTTTGTTTGTCTTAATGAAAAGTGTATTTATTTGCTCTGAAACAGTAATTATGGAGTATACTAATCTGTGACAAATCAACTCCCGTATTTCTAATATTACCAAGTAATTTATGAAACTGTGTTCGTTCAGCTGTACTAACATGGGATCTCAATAAATGCACACAGACAGACACAGCAGTGGTTACATCAACCTTGAGAGACTCCTGGAGGACATTAACCACTGGAGTCTGACAGACCCTTCTGTCTGGACAGAGCATGTGGGCAGACATTCTGCACCGCATCAGTATCTGATTAATGGAAGAAACTACTAATAGCGACAGTGTTTACAGGGACAATGTTTGTATGGAAGCATTAGAGCACTTAATAGGTGTGTTCACCACCTCGCGGTGCCCTTCCAGCGTATGGAAGCCTTATTCCCTAAGGTAGGACTACTGCAGGCTTTTAGTGAATTAGAGAAATATTTACAGCTTCTTTTATCTCACTTGTGTGACTCTACAGTAAATGGCGGATCAAAGTTGAATATCGACCTCACAGGATTTAGCCTACATCTGAGATTAGCGATACATTTGATTACACTGGCAGAAACAACCTTTTGGGCGGAATTGCTTTACGTGATAAATTACTTTTGCCCTTTGAACTAACGGCTCATATTTTCAGTTAGGGTCTGGTCCTCCAGCGAATCAGAGTCGTCTGGGCAAGCTAATACTTTGGTCTTGGCTCAGGCTGGCGTGTTGAAATCATTGTTGTGGCGGGTTACTGGCAGTTATCCTAGAAATTGCATTACAATTGCACAAGACCAGCAACTGTATCTAAATCTACCTGTCTTTGTAGCAGTTACTGTTGATGTCATGGCTTTCAAAACTAATTCCTAATAACATTCAAAAATGTTTGTAGCTGCGGCCAGACTAAGTACTACTAAGACTGATAGCAATCAATAATTTTGCGGTTTTAAGTCTCCGCAAACTGCTGGGACTGAGTTTAGGTGAAGGTCGTCTGTGTGCCCTCCTTAACAGGTGGTGCACTCGAGGAAAGCCAACCATGTTTTAACACATCATCCTCTGGGTACCATCAATATCTGCACCAAATATCAAATTGACTTTAGTGATCCATACATAAAATAGGTGAGATATTTCGGTAAGAGCCACAAATGTCAACCGGTTCTTGAGTCATTTAGATACATCATCTGGGAACCATGAATCCACTCAGTCATTGTTGAGATATTTAAGTCTCAACCAAACTAGACGGATAGACCAACACAGCCATCCATAGATGCGAGGAAAATGTTGCTGAAATTAGTAAGAAGTAGAAGTAGAGGAGATGAGTCTTCTTTTTATGAAGTGTCATGAGTCTATCGAGGTAAAAGCCATTATTCTTTATAGAAAAACATAATCTACACTAGTAGGAAGAGACTGATTGATAGGTTTGAGAATTTTAAAGATTTTAATATTTGTATATTGAATGTATCTACAGAAGCTTCTATATTAATGATTTAGTTCTATGTTGATATAACATTGGCTGTTAATGATGTAGAGTGTGGTAATGATGTTAGAATGTCTGCAGGGTTTTACAGGAAATGGATTTGTAATAACTGCAGATATTATTTTCAAGCTCTAGTTGTACAGCTGACATAATAAAGTTAGGATGTCATCTGAGGTGGTGCTGAAAGTGGAGGAGAGGGGTTTGTTTATGTGGAGCCTGAGATGAAAATGAGAACAGTGCTGATACATCCTTTATTCTGTCCTCTTGGCTTACCATCCCCTCTATATTAACACAAACAGAATACACTCCTCTCTTTCCTCTTTCCCTCTCATCACTGTCTTATCCATCTAATTTATTCTTATTCACTCTCCATGTTCCCTCAGCTTGCCAATATTCACACTGAGCGCTCTGACTCCCCCTCTGTTGTGGCTCCCGCTCATTTATCTCACTTTCTGAGCTTTCTCGAGCCACGTTGTCCTGGGACAGTGAATGTTAGAGATGTTGTCATAAACGCTTCTATGAAAGTACCTCCATATTTTCCCTTGGTGGCCCACCCGTTGTGCGTTCCCCCCCATCTACCTCAAACACGTTGCCTGTGTAGTTGTACATCTGTCAGAAGCTTAATGGTCCACTCTGTTGCTATCAATCTTCTGAGGTGAGAAGACATAGAAGGGGAGGTTTTTGACTGGGGGAAGACACGCTCTTGGGATACTCATCTCTTATTCACTGCCCTCATCTCATCTTTTCTTGTTTTCATCCATATTTGATTTCAGCATCACATTTAATTTCTCATCTCGATGCTCTATTTCTTGAATTTCCGATCTTTCTTCATCTTTTTTCCTCTCCTTCTCCCACTCTCTCTTACCGAATAGCTCATATCTACTCTTGCATTTCTAAGATACACAATTACATTCCCTCTCAGTGTTTCTGAGTCAATTGTATCTGAAATTGCTTTTCTGTAGTGTTGTACCTGCTCCAAGTAAGTAATCATTTGCTGCTGAGCATGTAACCAATGAAAGGTGCAAGGCTGTATCTGTGGTAACGTGGGTATATAACATCTTTTACGTAACTGGCAAAGGCCTAAATTTACTAAGTGCTGAGAATAACCAAGTGCAGTATTGACTGAAAGGTGAAGATGAGGGTCATTGATCTTTCATGTTATTACCTTCAGTGTGTATGAACAGCATGTTGGTAGAGCTGAAATGATTATTGATTGACACAGAAGATAATGGCAGCCATTTTGATAGCTGATTAACGACAGCTGTAATGAAAATAATTATTTGCAGCCCCACACAAACACACATATTTGAACTGTGACTGCACACAGATACAAGAGTGAAGAGGAGGGCTCAGACTCACATAGGCTTCGTAGTCACAGGACTGAAAGATGAGTTTCTCTGGATGATGCTGCCAGTACTGCACTGGAGTGGACGAGGTGGCCTCGTTTGGTGGACGCAACGTGATTGGCTCGCACCACTCGCCTGCCTGCAACAGCAACCAATTGCACGTTAGGATACAAACTGGATCACACAAGATTACAAGATGGGACATGACATCGAGGCTTGTGCCATGTTTCCCATGTTGACATAACTCGTTGGCCTGAGTTTAAGTTCATAATGTAACAGCTTTCCTGACTGAACATGAACACACCTTCAAAGGGACACGCTTCAGAGAACATTCAAGAGGAAATTAAACTTGAATTAATTATACTCAGCTTCTAAATATTTCCATGCTTTAGCTCAGTTTAAGACTCTTTGCTGCCGCTCACCGCTTTTTCACCCAGTGAGCTTTCACCTTTTAAACAAAGGAAATACCTAAATCCTATCTACACACTTCTCAAATGTCTGCAGATAACAATTAAGCTTGTTTTATAATCTTTCATTCTTTGGTAAATGAAACCAGATGATTTTTGCGTGAGGAGGTAAGCACACTCCCTCTGCCAAAGACTGCATGTTTATGTGTCCATATCTGATTGCTTGTGTGTATTAGTCCCTGTAAGCAAAGCTGGTAAGGGACTGTGGAGGTGAGCTCTTACAGTCAGATGCAAAGATGTTTGATAAACATCTCGGGGATAAGCCGTTAGAAACAGGCATCAGCCAAATCTATGCTAATCTCCACCAGCTTAATAATACTACATCCGTTTTTCCCACACACTTTGACCCCACTCAGCTGGAAATCTTCAGATGCTTAAAACATTTCTGTGCTAACTTAAGGGCCAGAAAATGTGTCTTTGTTCTCCTGAGTTTTGTTTCCCAAAAAAAGAAAAGAACAGAAGGTGAGAGAAGCGCTGGAGGGAAAAACATTTGTGAGGTAACCAATCATAGAAATGTGGTGACAGTTAAAGAAGTGGGGTAATGAAACGCAGAGTAAAGACCACCCCTCTTTTCTCTGATTGTTATCCATCTATTCTGGTGAAGCTGACTCATCAGTGCCACCTCAGAGTGTTGTATCTTGAAACGGGGGATACACTGTGACGCACACACTTAAGAGATTCAGCGGGATAACCATAAGTGTGCGATAATCTGCGCTGATAAGCTCTGTGATTCACACAGAGACACAAAAAGACCCTAATCATAGTGAATCAAAACACAGCTGCTGCCTCAGATGTGTGCACACATGTAAGACTGAGTGTGTGTCTGAGTGTCTGAGTCACTGCGCTGTTGTTGATTGGAAGTCATAAAGTTCTGATTTTGCATTTTGATGAGAATAAAATTGGCTGGAAAGTTGAGATGTGCATTTGGAAAAGTAGGTCTTGTTTATGCAGAACTATGAAGTATTCCATCTTTTGATAAAGAATTTGAAAATGCTGTTTTTCTACAATGACAAGCTGCTACAGATAAACATTTATTTCTTAAGGCAGTAGATTATGCCTTATTCCACTGGTAAAGATGCCAAAATATCTGCATTTCACCCACTGCATATTTAATCATTTTACAGCACAAAGTTTCAGACATAAATTCCATGTTTCCTTATTTGCTAAATTTATAGGAGCTGTAAACCGCAGATGAAGACAACTGCTGGTGTCAGATGGTCTGCCTGCTGCAGATTATTAATGCTGGATTTTAAACAACCAAACAGGCAGATAAAACACATTTGGCTGGAATCTTGTATCTATTAGAAACCAGCATTTAATTACTGAGATTTTTCATTTATGATTAAATTACACTCCACTGCCCTGATAAGAAATGTGATACTGCCTGACAGCTAATTAGTTTATTATTTCTTCAAATTTGTAAAAATACAGGATGCGGTTTTGAAATATTAGTAAAATCTGTGGCTCATGTAATGAGCGAGCCTGAGGAAGCCACAATGTGAAATGCGCTGCTCGCAGATTTGTTATCATGTACGACTGTTAATAAATGAAGATCATCTAGACATCCCTTGTGTGTGCTGGTATTTCTACTGAACTGATAATACTAAAATATTATTTTTATTATTAGAATTAGATTACAGCAAAGAGAAAAGTTTGGTTCTTTGGAACTAGCAGATAGGTCTTTCATTGTTGCTTTGAATTCAGAGGATACTTGTTGGTAGGATCAATTTATTATTAGTTTTGGTCTTTTTATTGGATATTTTATATGAATTATTACCAGACTTATCCTTTGAGTATTCATCCATCCAAATGTATATCTCTGTGACCATTCATAATACTCCCTTTGAGTCCACTGCTCTCTCTCCCTCCCTGCCTCCATTCATCCCTCCATCCTCTCCTTCCTTCCTCACCATGCTGACTTGAGCCATCTGTCGTTCCAGCTTGGATCACGGCACGTCCTCAAAGTAGTTGTCATTGCTGCGCTGCCTGCGCCGGGCGTCCGCCTGCATGATGAGGTGCTGCACGTCCAGAGATCCGCCCGGGACCCCCGCCGTGTACGCTGCCTGGCCCACCGATGGGCTGAGCTGGGGAGGAGTGTGGTTCCCGCCGGGCTCCTGGGACAGAATGGGTGGGTGGGAAGATCGGAGGGGTGGAAGGAAGCAAGAGAGGGTTCATTCATCATTCCATAATGTGCTATGTCACTGCTGCAAGTACAATAAGTAGGGCAATGGCATTTACTGTGCTCTGTCACATTTTATTTTTCAGCTACGGTGTTTCCAAGCTGCTGTGTACTAGTGTCTGAAATTGCTTTGTAAAATAGAGAACAAAGGCAGCGTCCTGTAACCAGAAGGTCTCAGCAGGTCCATCAGAGTGTCCTTAAGCACAGCGCTCCCTGCTCAGTGTTGAGTCACTTCAAGTAAAAGCATCAGCTAGATCCTTTAAGTGGAAATGGATGTTCGTTTAACAGGTTTTTCACACTGAGTGGAGACCAAATTTCCCAAAAGAATTCAGACTTTTATATGTTTTAGTGGTGTAATGGTCTTATGTGTGAGAAGGTCAGTTATTTCTCCTGAGAGATTATTCACTTTCAGTTGATTACATATGAGAATACTGGATGGAAGAGGCTTTTTCTGATGAGTTTCTTAATTCTTTTTCTGGGCTGTGGAAGCAGAAGCATTACAACTTGCTGTTTTCTGTTCATTCAACCATTTGTCCTATGCACTCAGCTCTCTGCCACTGTTTGTACTGTACTACTGAGTAAACACAGCCCTGTGCTCACACATTGGAAAAAAAACGGCCATGCGGTACAATCTTGTTTTTCTTCAATTACTTCCTCATTTTTCTGAATTTAGTGAAATTATGGCTGAAGCCACTTGCTGATAAATTAATTATTGTAGTTGATCAAGAGAATCTTTATCAAGCAGAAGTACCAAACATTAGCTTATTTGTCTTTCTTTGTTTTATTTATGTTATAATTAGGATTGTTGGGAGATTTTTCTCTTATTTTGAGGTTAAGTACATAAGCCCAACTCTCAGATGGACATGTTGAGACACAGTGGACAGTTTTGGCTTTCTGAACCTACAGAAATGAGCAGGTTCAACCCAGCCGGACACAGATGCCTTCTTTGGCTAAACAGCACAAAGTGAAGGGGCTATTATAGGGACATTAGAGCGTAGCCCCAATGGGAGAGGGAAAGCCAGTTCCTTGTGATTAGTATCCAGGACAAGCCGGCGGGGAGACTGCAGTGGGTCGGCCATTTTGTGCCTGCCTGAGAGATTTGGGTAATCAGTTGGGTGGTAACAGCAGCTGTATTTCCCTCAGAGAAATGCACAGCCATCTGGGGAGGGACTAGTGCTTTTCTCTGTCTGGTGAATTTCATAATAATTTGAAACCATGTAGGTTTAGATATTACTGAGGGTTATCATGGTTTATACAACGTTCTGTCTGCTCACTGAGACTCACTCACCCTTAGGGAGATGGCCCGCGGAGGTTTTTGTGGGGTGTCTTCGTGTAGTCGGTCTCCCAACGAGGCCAAGATCCGTTTTCTGTGTCCGATAAGACTGATCTTCAATACCTGAATGAACACATAGATTTAAGACATGAAAGTTAGATGACATACAGGGTATTCTGAGTGTACTGCGCATGAAAATATGCACTGGCACCAAAATTGTTTTTATAGACAGCGATTTATTGTTTAATTTAAAAAAAATTAATGAGTTAAGATGGCTGCTTTCTGTGTTCTCTGCAAATACAGCAGAAATGCTGGGTCAAAGGCTTCTGTGCTGGTAAAAAATGACAACTCACTTTCATTTGCATAATTTAAAACAGCTTTTATAGTGAGGAAGAGTTCAAAGACTTTCAGACAGGATAATAACAAGATAATATCTGGAGAAAAAACTGCATAAAGGTAACTGATTATCATCATCGTCTGCTGCCTTAAATGGAGGATAATCTGCTATCCA
Organism: Lates japonicus; assembly: GCA_033238685.1. Classification (NCBI taxonomy): domain Eukaryota; kingdom Metazoa; phylum Chordata; class Actinopteri; family Centropomidae; genus Lates; species Lates japonicus. The sequence goes on along the minus strand of BRZM01001621.1, from coordinate 189,535 downwards.
CAAAGCAGTTTCACAGGGAAAAACACCAGAGAGCACTACAGAGCACTCAGCAAAGTACTAATGAGTGCATAATGATATAAAAGGCCCCTGAGCACATGCATACATTATGTCATCATTATTATTATTATTACATAACTGACATGGCTTGGACAGCTGTGTTCAAGCTGTTAGTTGTGTTGTTTCATGAATGAGGTCATAAAGCGTATATCATGCCTCTAATGTAAAGCAGTATATGATGTCCTGTATGAGACTCATACACACAATGAATTAATTGGCACTCCTATTGTAATATGCAACTCTGCTCTTTTATATTATAAATTAATAAGAAACTACTATCCCCTGAGACAGCAAAGTATCAGTATTAATCAGGGCCGTAGACTTGGAGTCAAACTCAAGTCACAAAAATAAGCACTTTAGATTTTGACTTGATCGCTGTGAGACTTGAAAATAAAAACACATTCTCAAAATTCTGGAACATAAAAAACATTACCTCACACCTTTCACTCACAGTTTTACAGAAATATCCTTATTGCCTTTCCTAGGATGAAAAGAGGGATACTGATCTCAAGTCTGTATTAACTACGCCTCGCTATCCAAGAGGGTTTGAATTGTGGGCAGCTGGTCTTGTTGTAGATATTTCACCTCTCCTCCAAAGAGACCTCCTGGATGACCTGGATGACCAAGAATCTCCGCAGACACCTAGCCTGGTCAGCTCCCACGTTCAAAATACAGCTAACACCACCTTTAAAACTTTGTGATCAATATATATTTAATTTGCTTAATCCAAACACAAACAGAAATGTACATAAATACAAGTTCAGCTTCGGACAGAGCGAGGCTATCAGTTTCCCCCTGCTACCAGTCTTTATGCAAGCTAAGCCAAGCTAATCGTGCAGGGGCTCTAGCTCCATATTTAGTGCACACATGAGAGTTGTATCCCTCTTCTTATCAACTCTCAGCAAAAATGTGAATAAGTGCATTTTCAAATTGTCACACTATTCTTATAAAATAACTCTGGGAGTAATAAAAATCCTGAATCCCAATAACAAACCAAGTACTGCACTGTCAGATTTTCAGGTTTCTTGCCAAGGTAATTACTTGATAAAACATTGTTACCGAGAGCTGAGAGTTTACTGAGAGTTTTTTTCACTGACAGCCATGAAATGCAAATTCAACAATATGAGATTGTGGCAAATTTGTAATAGTCTATTGATTTTCCCCAGGCGCTCATTACATAGGCACAAACAGAGACAAAAAACACACATACACACTTGGACTCCAATGAAAGCATTCATTCTTTCTCTGGTCACCAGGCGTCCACTGCCTGTGCCAGTTACTGGGTTTTCTAAAGAGACGAGCTGAAACATGGCAGCTTTCTGCAGGGATGTTGTTTGCACCTACTGGCACCCATATTTCAGTATACAACAAACTGCTGCCTGGTTTTATGGGGCTGCCTCTGGAAGTCTTCATGGTGTGAGAGAAAGTGTGTGTGTATCTGTGCCTTCGGGGCAAAAGGTGGTAATTAGCCTCGATGTGAGGCCTTGCTGCGAGTCTAATGATTCTCCCAACAGTCTTGCTTTGAGTCAGCGCAACTCACAGACACACACACACACAGAGATATACACAGACTTCATCATCTACAGCTGGAGCACTGCCCTACATCTGCTGGAGAAACGCAAGCACAAACCTTTGGCAGGCAGTGGTGCTCATATACTTTGGTTCTATGTATGTGGGTGGCTGAATTCTAAACAGGCGTGCGTAAAGCAGTCCCATGCATTAATGAATCAAGTATATGCAAATTGCATGTAAACAAACTAAGTGATAATATTAACCAAGTAAGTCTAAAAATATGAAACACTCTCTCATTGGTCACTTTGGTGTGCAGATTTGTCAATTTCAATTCATGTTATACAGTAAATAAGGAAAAGGACAGTTTGAATAGCAGCTATCAGCGGGTTAAATTACATCCTCGCTGCTTGCACTCTGCATGGAAGCGATGTATTTTAATTGTTAGATTAGACGGATCAAAGAAACAGAAACAGGCTGGGACCAGAATTTTCATTAATTGATATTATGGCACCCATTACTCCACTCAACCATTTTACTATATGCCCTCCTGTTCATCTCTTTCTCTTACACTGTCTTTTGTGGACACGTGTGATACAATATGCCTCTGTCCATCTCTTTCCCACTAAAAAGATGACACTGGTTCGCTGAATTTGGTGCATTAAGATCATGATTTGTGATATTCTAGGGGCTTTTACTGCTTTCATTTCAGGGTGTCAGTATCATCCAATGTGATGTATACTCGCCAGTGAAAGGATATTCTGGATAATAACAAATTTGACTGCAAACAAGTAACTCTACCTTACTCATTTGCTGCATTTCAGGCTTTTAACTTATAGATATTGTTTCCAGTGCTGTCATTTCAAACCCAAGTGTAATGCGAAAATCTGAACAAATAAATGATGTGGCAGGTCGTCAACGAGAAATTCAGCTGGTTTTGATTACCATTTTAGGCTATACATGTGATATTAAACTGATTACTGTTGTGTTTTTTTGACCGCTGGTTTAATGAAACAATTTGGTAGCGAAATTGTGTACTGAGAGAAACTGACATTGTAGTAGTACAATGAGGAAAACCGGCAGATGAATTAATAATCAAATGTTTGTTATTGTATGTCTCCTGCGGCAAAAAAATTAAAGATAAAATACACTTGGTTTGAAGAAATTCTGAGTAAGACTATATGGGTGACCAGAGTCAAGTTTAGTTAATTTATTTGAACCATTAAAAAGAAAAATTAAAGCAAAGATTTAATGACTTTGACTCTACACTATAGAAGATGACCTGGATTTTCTGCTGCATGTAGAAAAGGTTATGAAATATTCAGTCTCTGAGGGGCAGTAGCACGACACCAGTCCTCACACTGCTGTTTCATCACATACAAGTACTAAACCCCAGAAAAGAAGCACAATAATTGCGCACGATGTATATGTATCATTTCGATTAATGTCATTACACACTTAGCCTTGTCAGCAGCATCTCGCTTCAACTGATAGAAGCCTCAACCTCAGCCCTGAAGTTCAACTGTCACCATGGCAACCTGGGCATGGCAGCAGCAGTCACCCACACACACTCACTCCCCAAAAGAGAAAAAATATATATATCTCCACATGCGATGGATGTGTCCTCAAACACACACAAACAGCTCAAACAGCTGTTTCAGAATCAAGGTGAAGACTATATTATTGTCCTAGATATGGATGAGAATCTGGATACCATAGCGACCATTATTATTGAAACACATACATTTCACTCATCATGATGCTTGACTGCTTGTCGCACCATTTTGCATTGCTATTATATTCATAGCAGCAGTATATATGACAGGAGAAGTGTTGAGCTACCACACACACTCCTTTGTGACTCTTTCCTCTGTTTCCATCTATTGCTATCGTGCTAACTCGCATTCCTGAAGCCCAGCTCGCTACCGTCAACTCAGGGCTGCAGTAATACCGCCTTGATAGGGTAGTACGTGTATATTCGGAGGTGTCAACAGCACTTATGCACTGACAACTGGGATAAATTATGAGCGGTAATAGACAACATTTATGTGCAGAATTTTACAGCAAACTTGTGGAAATGGATGCCGACGGGAGGATAAAGCCTGGTGTTTTCTTCACTGTCAATAGATGAGAAAAAGCCCTAACAGCGTCTTAATATATTCTGACTTCCCCTAACAGCCTCAAGCCAATTGGTCCCTACTGAAGTTTTACATTTTAAAAATGCATGAATATATGTAATTCAGATTTTTAGAGAAGGGTAAATAATCTCCTAAAAGCAACGGAAGCTCTGTCGTTGTTATGGTGCTACTCAAACAAAAGTGACTGTATTTAATTGGTAATTATTTTCCAGTCACAGATTAATACACACTTGCTGCTCTACAGTCTATTTTCCAGCAGTAGGATGTGTTTGTGGGACTACAGGTCAAAATAATTACAATGGCCATATGGTAATGAAGGAACAAGTCGCAGTGTAACTGCGTTTTACAATGGAGCTCTATTCAGTACAGAGGATGATACATCAGGCTTGGATACAGACAATACTTTTCATTCATCGATCATTGCTGGTTTCGGTCATTTTGTGAAAGAAAAACAGAATATAATGACCTTAATTAAATCATAAAATCAAACAAATTGACTATTTTCATTGTTAGATCCTTGCAAAAGAATTAGGACATAACGATATAAGGATTTATTGGCGTTGGGCATGCCAGACTGCTCTTAAGGCAGGAGAAATGCTGCATTTATACGGCTTTACAGTGTATCTGGACTCTTTTGTCGTTCATATTAATGTTATTTTTAATAATCACAGCATTTAAAACATATTAAAGGACATTAAAACATTCAGAACAAATATTACATTTTTGAAACTGGAAGTGATGATTTTGATTCTGATTTCAGACACTGGATGATTACAGCATTTCTGCGTCGGTGAAGCGATCTGTTAACGTTACCTGATATGTTCAGAATGAGCGAACTTGGAATTAATTCTTTTACTTAACTTGCGACACAATACTCATCACATAAAAAATATGTTTGATTGGTTTGAATAATTTGGTATATAATATCATGTCTATAATATGTCTCTCTCTCTCCTGGGTGGGTGTCATAGTTACCCACCTCAGGTCTTGGAATTTTATTACCGTAGTATAGAGTGATTTGGGTCGCTGTTTTGCCTCCAGTATCTGGCTGGGCCAGGATGTTTGTGTCTTCAGTGTGTGTCTGTGTGTGTCTGTGTGTGCTGATCAATGCACTAATCCTGTTAACAGTCCCGTTAGCCCAGATTGAACAGGCTTGATTGGTTAGCCCAGCCACCACACATCACAGTTAGCAGGCTATGCTTTCTCAACCGTCTCCTCTCTGTGTCCTGTAGCGGCTTCACTACAAAATTCAACTGATCTGATTCTTTGCCATTTGAATATTTTTGGTTTGTGCATGTCCTTCTCCACTATCCAACTTATTTTATTTTGAGTACTTTGAATCATAAAACATTAAAAAGCAAAACCTCCCAGTAGAACTTACTTCCACCTAAATCCACATAAATCAAATCCATTTTTCTATTGAATCACTGTCTTTAAAAAGATGCTACAAATGTGCTAAAACTTACAATGAAACTGCCAAAAGCATACTTTGACCTCGTTACAAATAAGAGTGCAAGAGAATGGTGAAGATGGATGCAACAAAATGACATATTTTGTAGAAACCTGTGCAACAATAAGGGTTAAGTGGAAAGCGTCCAGTGATTGGGGACATTACTGTGACCCTCTCTCATTCAGGACACTGGAGACAAAAGCTTCTTTCTCTGTTTCCTACTGGAGGGAGGTTGGAAGCTGGTCACTCATGGGCCTTGAGGCAAGTGGGGGCAACAGTCCAGTCACTGTCTGTGCTCAAACTAGCACACAGTTTAATGATGGAGAAGAGAAGGGAGTGAAAACTCTTTTGTGGTCTCTCTCTGTTTAATCAGCAACACTGACTTGCCTAAGTATCCTTTCATCAGCCTCATATCCTTTCCTTACCTCCCTTTTCAATCTCTGTCCATATGTATTCGTGACCTCAAATTACCTCTCATCATCTGCTCTCACATGTCTCTCCTTTCCTACCCACTTTGTCCTTATTTTCCTGCCCTCTGCTTCTGTCAGATGATGAAGCAGAGGCTAAAAAAAAAAGCAGAGCCGAGAATAGTAGTCTGTTAGTTAGTGATTCGGCCTAATAAAAAGGCAGACTCTGTAGTCTGGAAACTTCAACCCATAGCAACTCCATTGATTGGTCCATCTTTGTTGGCTAGCTTTCTCTGTGTGTATCTACCTTCTTCGAGCTCATGTCAATATGACCGTCGCCTCTCCCCATGTAGACAATGAGGCGTGACCTCTGCGATATCAACAGACCTCCATTGGCCCCACAGGCGTCGTCTGCTAATGGTGTGATTGTGCTTCACTTCCCAAAAAAAAAACACTCTGAAGAAAAAAATCCTGAATCGATTTTCCAGATCAAAAGAATCACTGGCGTGGGTTGCTTAAATTGCCTGGGTGAATTACATTGCAGGCCAATTGAATGTTAATATTGATCAACACATATCCCATGTCTGCCTCTGTGCCATCTTAGAGGTTAAGTATAGGGCCATAACTACCATTGAGAACACCAATGTCATGTCCTCTAGAATATCTCTGGGACTTGGGGGTTTCAATGTATGGAGTTTTTCTACCATTACAGGCATTACTCCACATATTATATTTTACAAAGGCTGATTCATATATTTTTGACTAAATATGTTAAAAATTTTGCTGTTTCTTAGCAACTAAAATATATTACAAGGCCAAACCCATAAGGTTTAGGTTAAGTTTTAAAAGTCGTAGTTTGACATTTGGGGCAGCCTCTCCCTTATCAAAAAAGTTAAATGAAAAAGATTGATACCACTCTCCTGTATGTACAGTGAATATGTGCTGGACCCAACAGCCAGTTAGCTTAGCTTAGACTGAGAAAACAGGGGAAACAGTTAGCTCCGTCCAAGGGTAACAAAATATTATACTACAGCATCTCTAAAGCTCATTATTTTATATCTTGTTTGTTTAATCTGTACAAAAACTGAAATGTAGAACAACAACTCATAGTTTTACAGGGGTTATGTGCCAGACCTATTGGCTGGGAGCAGTTAACTGAACAACAGTGGAGACTCTAAAATTACTTCTCCCGAAAGTATTCCTATAAATACTGAAGGCTACAGAATTTGGTTGGTGGCTAGTCAGGAGTGTCAAAGTGGGTGGGGTAGGGCTGAGAAATCTGGACTCATGACCTGAGTGTTTCTAAAATCCTGGGAACAGCCTGGATTTGAGTAGTATAATTACTATAATCATATTAAATGGTTTGTGAAAGAATTTAAATTTGAGAGAGTTGGCGTCCAGCCAATGATCTGCAGCACTAAATCTGTCACTACAGGATGGATATGCAAAGAGGACAAAAGTCAGAAATTCTTCCATATTGCAATCTATAGGTTTTGTTGTAAAACAGCATTGATGTAATGTGAATAATGTGCAGAGCGCTCAGTGTGTGTGAAGGTGTAGACATTTACAGCAACAATGCTTGGCTCATTTCTCACCCTGATTATTGATGTTTTTCTAACCCTGAATGCTTAATCACAGCCAGCCACCTTCCTCTGTCTTGTTCTCTCATGACTCCATCCTTCACTTGATGAGTGTGGAATGATTAGTATTGATTTGGCTGGACTCTCAATGGATCACACACAGACACACAGACACACACACAATATGTAACTGTCAGAGAGCACACCACTGAAAGCTTAGCTGGGTTCATGACAGCGATGTCCAGGCTTCAGCTTCATTGCTCTTTGCTCTGTTCAGAACTACGGCTTCTCCTACACACACACCACACTCATATACTACTTATATCCACACAAACATGCACACACACCACATTACTGGGGTTTGACAGTGGAAACCAGGACCACTGGTAAGCCTAGCAACCAGAGGAAGCGGAGGAGTTGCAGCTAAGGGGTGATGTGTAAAAATGATGTCAACAGGGACCAGCCGGACAATTTGTTTCATTGCTGAGAAACAAGGCTGTGAATCAGCCCGCCCACATGGAGACAGATATATCTCCATTAATAGCAAGAGAACTGTAACTATGACTGGAAGCACAGGGTGTGTGTGTGTGTGTGTGTGTGTGTGTGTGTGTGTGTGTGTGTGTGTGTGTGTGTGTGTGTGTGTGTGTGTATGCAAACACTGGCAAATGCTGCAGGATCATAGTTGAAACAAGATCTCTCAAAGCTTGTCTTCTGCAGACACACTCGCGCACTTACACATTCACATGCTCTTTACCACACACTCACACACAGAAGCTTGTGAATTGAATTCCCAATAAAATGAGAGAGGAAATGGTTTGGGATATTTTTCTGGATGAATAGATACTTCAAAGCCTCAAGATGGAACTGATTTTCACACTGCAGAGGAGCACAAGCTCTCCTGAGGCAACAGGCTGTGTGTGAACATGCATGTGTATGTGTGTGTATTTATGAGCGTACAGTACTATCTGGGTGTGGGTGATTCAAAGTGTTTTTCCCACCTCTGGTCTTTAGGAGTGTCAGAATGATAAAAATGCAGAGGAACACAGAAACAATAATAAACATGAAATTAACAGTTACACACACATTCATGTTTAAAATTTCAACATTTGGCTTTTAAAGAACCTAATGAGGTAAGACATTATGAATTAATTCTTTAATCATTAAGACAACTTTTCACATTTTTTTCACTACAAGTCTTTTTGTTGATCGTGTGTATATAATAAGACCTGTGTGTGACCTGTGCAGCTTGTACAGTGTGCGTGACCACATGACGTAACTCAGTTAAGGTTGACATAGCAACAGAGAGAGCCCAGGTGAATGATGTTTATGTTGTTGTTGTTTGGTAGCTTGCACAGCAGAGGTACAGTAGGTCTTACATACAACAGCTGCTCTTGGTCAGAGTCAGTAAAGCGTACAACATACAGCATAGGTACTATTTGAAGAGAAAAGGCTACAGATACAAGATCGGGTTAATAGGATGCTTGTAGCAGCCATATGTGCATCTGTGAACTCGCTGCTGAGGGACAGCTTTGGATGGGACCCTGCTGTGTGCTCCCTCGTGATTCTCTGTGAGTGGTGGGAAAACTTCAAAATGAGAAGAGGAGCGGTTGAGTATTTGTGCCAGTCCTATTCCTGTTTCCAGCAGCCAATGCAAGTAAGAAATCTTGCAGGAGTAGTTGGGGATCTGTGAGATATATCAGCTACTGCGTGTTTCTCTGGGTAGCTCCAGCTCTACTTAAAGCCTTTAATAAGTCTGTTCATTAATTCCTGAGTGATTTTTTTAGAATGTACTAGTTTTGCAAAACAAAAATGGAGGAAATGTGGAAATAACAATTTTAAGGGGAAATGAGTGTTAAAGAGTTACTAGTGTTCATACAGTTTCAGTGAGAGGAAAACATCTAATTATGCTAATCTGACATAACATTTTGTAATTTAAAGTATATTCTGGTTGGTTTTTTTTTTGTTTGTTTGTTTTGTTTTTGAACTGTTTGATCAAGTCTTTTACGCTTAAATCTAAATAGTTCAGACATTAGCAAGCTAACATTTGGTTAGCTAGTTCCATAACCTAACAGTACAGATCAGTTACACCTGAGCAGTAACTGGGTGTAAATATTAGATAACAACTTATCTCTACATAACATCGCTAAATATTAAAAGCAGCCAATCAGGTCAAAGCTTTGAAGCTAAAGATAGACTAACCAAAACCTAAAGCAAGATACAATGTCCTGCTTCTCCAAGAGGTCACTCATATGTTTATACGCACACAGAAATTTCAAGACCGCTGTACTTTGGCCACTGTACATAACCTTTCCGATTATGTATGTATGTATGTATACATATTTCGGATCGGAGCTTTTTACAGTCTGTGGTGAAAAACAGGTGTCCACCAATGCGATTCCTGTTTTGTGACCCAGTTCAGTCCCAAATGTCAACACTTTGAAAACACACTCACCCCTTCTAATGTAAATGACTGAAGGATGCAGAATAGACTTGTCAATGCTATGAATAATTCAAGGACTTGTTTAAAAAAGAAGACGCAGCAGAATTAACTTAACAAAACAGAATAAAACTAGTTGTGTTTCTGAAGATACTGCTAGCATTAACAAAACAATGTTTAGAGTTTAAACCGTTTGCATCATTACCCCAGTTACTGTATATTAAAAGCCTATGTCTACACAGTGTCTTTCACAGGATCATCCATCATGTGTGGTTTGTCTGGGCTGCCTTCTGACTAATGCCGGTCACTGAAGAGGAATCTATTGCAATGACTCGCTGTGGTGACGATTTGATGAACAGGAGGCTGGATTATGATTGATCGACCAGCGTCTGAGGTAAATACCATCAGGCAGAATTTCCAGTTCAACCTTTCTGTCTGTTCGGTTTGTTCCTCAGCAGCTGAGAGAAGAAAAATACTTCTGCTCCCTCCGTCCTGCTGGGACCTGTCTCGTTCTTTCCCTCTATTTACCTCCCGCAAGGTCCTCGCTTTCTTTTCCTTTGCAGTCTTGCACTGTCACTGTTGCCTTGTTTCCCTTCATCGTTTTAACAAAACAAGTTCACACAGGCGAGGAATCATCGTAGCTGCTTGATTCTTAGATTTTGGGCAACCAAGAACAACATGATAAATCTAGCAAGCCTTCAACTAAAGCCTAAGTAAAATAATATGGTAATCGCTGCTGTTTCTTTGAATGGTTTTATGGTTTTACACAAAAGTGGGTCTAGAAAATTAGGACTTTGAAAGCTTAGATAAAAAACCATGGAAACAGGCATCACATGACAGCAGAGTAACCTTCCTTGTGCTAATAAATGTTTACAGTTTCTCTCATACATAGCGATTACCACTTAAATATATATCATTAAGTTGACAGCTTACACCTGCACAGACTCTTCCAAACCATCTTAAACAACATTCTTTTCTTGTCTTGTCCCAGATTTCACTTCTCTTGCCATTTTCTAACAGTATGTTAGTGCATGCAAATGAGGCTAGGACATAAATTAGGGCAGCAATTGGATTTGAGGGGATTTAATTGTGGTAGTAATACAGTAGTGACTCAGACTGGATATAGAGACAATAGTTGGCTTGTTGTTTTTTTTTCTTTTTAGCTGAAAGCTGAACGTTGAAATTTGCACCTTATGCCTTTCAGAGGGTCTTGTGACGTGCAAATGTGACAACTTGGGCCAGTCTCTTGATGATGGCATGGATTGGGTACATGTACACAAGTCAAGCAAATTCCTCACCATCAGGACAACCTATTATGCAACTGAGAAAAGTAACTTAATTTGATTTTCCACAAAGAGACCAAATAGACGTCATCCTCTCTGTCACTCTACATGTGGAATGAAGAGACTTTGCAGTAAACTTATGTTTTATCAAAGCACGATCGATGCTTCAACACTGAGCTCATACTCTCAGGTGGCTCAAGAACAGACTCCTACACACTAAATGCACAAAAAACATTGATCTACAACTCCTGCACACACACGTACACACAGTCACACTGCCAGTAAATTAGCCTAGTCAGCAGTGTTGATTGAGCATCATTGAAGTATTTCGTATACAGTAATCACCCCAGCCTCGCGGAGCATCTGAATGAAAGATGCATAAATGAAACAGCAAGCGAAGAACAAAAGGATCAGTGCTTTTCATTGTATCTCTTCCCTCTTATCTCTCTTATGTTTTACAGCTCTCCCATCTCTTTCCCATCCTGTCTCCCAGTAGGCTTACCTCCCCACAAGATGGGACTTATTCCCAGTGTAAGGTTGAGAAGTCGTCTTCAGTTCGGTTTCCTCTCCTGCAGTGTCCTTCTTTTCTCACACTCTCTTCTTCTGCTCTTTACTGTTGCTTTGTTGCCGTGCAAGACAAGTGTTTCTTTTTCCTTCTGCCTCCCTCTTCTCTGTATCCACGCGTTCCTAGCTGTACTCTTCGCCTCCTCACCACCAGCTTTTGTCTCCCTTCTCTTCTCTCACACTCACTCTGTCTGCAGATTTCCAGCGCTCACCAACTCCTCCTCTTTCTTCAGCTTGCGGCAGCCAGACTACATCTCCTACATGTCTCTGCCTGAGCACTCTCTCCCTCTCTCTCTCTCTCTCTCTGTGCTCACACACTCCCTCACTCTGTGCTTTCTCACTCTCTCTCTCTCTCTCTCTTTGTACCCAGTTTACATTTCCCCCTCCTCCTCTCCATCTTGTCACTATGGAGACGCTGGGCTCGTACAGAGACAAGCTCGTGCTGGTTCACAGGGAGTGTAAATGTGTGTTTTGTGTGCATCCTGGGTTTTAAACATTTGCAGTTAAACATTTGAGTTAGATAATAGCAGCTATAACGCTACTGCTGTTAGTTTAGCTTAGCACAAAGACTGGAAACAGGGAGAAACAATTAGCCACTAACAGTCCCTGCTGGCTACTGGCAACCCCATGGACAAGACTCCTGAAAGTTACTGCTCCTGGACAAACGTTAGTCCAGCACATAAACCCCCATAAACTAACAACTTGTTTTTACACTGCGATTTTTGCACACTTTAAGAAAATATAACTTGAGCCTCAGTGAACTTTAGAGGTGCTGGTAGGCAGATTTTGTTACCTTTGGACAGAGCCAGGCTAGCTGTTTCCCCCTGATTCCAGTCTTTATGCTAAGCTAAGCTAACAAGCAGCTGGCTGTAGTTAAATATTTACCACACAGATGCAAGCATGGTATTGATCCTCTCATCAGCAAAGCCAATCCCTGAATGTTGAACTATTCCTTTAATTGATTCCTGTGGGTATGAGTCTCCTGGATAATTTACCATTGCTATAGGTTTATATTATAGCCATCAGTTTTAACTATGTTAAGGTTGTTTCTGAGAAGTATGAGTCAGTTTGGTATGCCAAAAGGCTTTAGTACGACACCCATGAGCCTCTCTTGCTGTTGCTATAGAGAAGCCAGTTAGAGGTGTGAATCAGAGCTGTAGCAAATTCAGAACTCATTGTTGTTGCAATTGGCACCAAACACCTCATCATAGTTACTGAATTCATCCAAAATTGACCCAGAATCCAAAAGTGAACGAATTTAAAATGTATAACATTTCAACACGTTTCTACAAAATGTGTCATGTAGCCGAGGTTCAACGTCTCTCTTTGTTTATGCACACAGGCTTGTACCTTTGATATCTTATCAAAGAACCAGATACTGTCTAATGCAGTTGCTTATCTTTTGTATTCAACCAGGAGAGGTTTTTTATTCTTTTGTTAGATAGCGAGCTGTGAAAAGATTAAAGGAAATAAGTGAAGAGAGAGATGGTGTTTGACATCCTGAGCTTGACTCGAACAGAGGACGTTGTAGTTCTTGCTCGGTGCCCTAAACCTCAGGCCACCATGGCACCCGTCGACCGGGAGAGTTTGATGCCAATCCAAGTCTTGTAAAGGCTCCAACTGTAAGTCACTGAACATCGTCTTTGTAGAAAACAAATGGTCCTTTTACTTCTGGAGCCCGAAATACAGCCTTCTACTTTGTAAGTCTGTTATTAGTCTTTATTATATTGCATTTTTCTGTTGAGCTATAAACAAGTTTAGACACTTTGTAGGAAATGGCTCGGAGCAGAGAATTTCCCACTTACCTGAAACCTAATGACTCTTTTGCAATGTTCTTTCAGGCCTCATGTACTACAGAGCAGCGTCATCACTGAGCAGGTTTTTGAGTAACATATGAATAAGTGCACAACATTGAGCCATAACAACCAAACATCCTTATCTGGGTAAGAAATTAAACATGTTTGAAATCTTACTCACTCAGTGTGCTCTTGGCTTATCTATCAGCTGACTGTAGGACACAACTAGGGCAACAGCAGTGCTTGTGTGTGTGTGTGTGTCTCTTTGGTGCTTTATATTAAGCATGTGCATGTGTTTATGTATGAGAGTATATATTTCCATGTGTGTGAGTGCAAGTGTCAAATAAATGAAATCCAACCCTCACAGCTTGACGTCATTCTGACTATTTCTGTCTTTACAAGAGTCTACTTATGTGATCCAGCAGCACCAACCAAAGATAGTGCATAACAACTTCTTATTGTGTGTTTAAACAACTATACTGTAGATTTAAATATGACTGAATCTGTTATTTTACAATTTTAAGGGAAGATGTAAAGAAATATCCAGAAGTCTTTGAAAACTATTTAAAAAGAAATAGACCAATAAACATATTGGGACAACAACAAAGTTGAGGAAAAATTACAGGGACTATTAAATCTATTAAATGTATATTTATCATCTTTTTTTATTCTTTCAGACCATTAAGAGACTTATCATATGGAAACCTGAGAGATGAGTTTCAAAGTTAATCTTTGACCATGATGAAACAGTCTCATCTTGAGGTCCATTTAGTGAGATGATCTAAAGCTTCTGATCACATCACATGATCTTCATTAGGTAGATACCCAGTTGTTGTGAAACTGTAAATGTTCAAACTTCCTTTTCTTCTAAGGAACTTTTCATCCATGTTGGCTCAATAGTTGAGCTTCAAAGTTGATCTTTTAACATTGGAAACAGCAGATGAAGATGATGTGATATGATCAAAAGCTCTAAGCAGTCACTAAATGGACTTGAGAGATGCCTGCCGAACAAATTCAGCGCAATGATGCTTTTACTGATTCTACTGATTCCAAATGTAACAGCATTTATATTATGTATTACTGGGAGGAGTGGACAACATATGTGGAGATACAGCAGATTAATCCCTTAAACCTCTGATGGTTGAAGTTCTATATTCTCAGAGTAAGCATAGATTTGAGTTAAATGAAAAGCCAAACCGATGAATTCGTCATCATTTTGGATTAAGTAGTTAATCAGCCCATTGCTTTCACCAACCACAATGTTACAGAGACAAAAATAGAAATCCATGATTCAATTTGACTTAAGCTGTATACAAACTAAAAATACTCAACATATCAGTGATCCTGAGCAAACACCTATGGAGGGATTAATCCTCCTGTTGACAAGTGAGGTGTGCTGATTGTGAAGCAGTGGACCAGCAGCTACAGCTCTACAGCAGCAGTGAGCCACAGGTTCAGGGTGTGCTCAGGGGGTCACACACATTCTCTCCTGATGCCTCCCACACTATCTCCAGCACAGTCAGCGCTACAACAGGAAGTGAAAACGCCAAATAAGGCGAGTGAGGAGAGTGATATCGGCAGGCAGGGATGGTGAAGTACACTGCAGTCCTGAGGCAAATCCACCCACACGCAAATTAACACCAGCTACTACTCACTCCCCTTTTTCACACATACTGTATGTGAACAGCACTGTATCCTCATATTTGAAAAAGCTGGACACGTACGAAGGCCTGCAGTAAGAAACAAGTGTGTGACAGCCACAATTAACACACGCATAGACGTCTTTTTGTTGTGAAAACTCATCCTGAATATGTGAATAGGTAAACTAGCTGATGGGAGTGTGGATGCATGTGTGTCTAGGTACTATTGTATGATGTATAGAGTTTATTCCTGCAGAGTCTAACGAAGGCAGGAACCATCTGGTGCTGGGATGTGAGACAATCTGTCCATTTGGAGAGGTGACAAGGAAGGTGATAAGCACAGGAACATTACACACAGACACACAGACACACAGACACACAGACACACACACACACACACACACACACATGCACACATTCAAAATATTTGGAATGTTATCAGAAAAAGGCAATCCAGCACACACACATACACATAATCACATTCCATTTCATTTATACCAAGTGCACATATCTCTAGTCTCTATGGTAACTAGTAGCCGCCATGGCAACCGAGTACAAGCAGTAGAAGAAAAGCTGAACTCTCATGACTGTCCTCAATTTATTTTGGACCTCTCATACAGTTACACACACATATTTGCACACACACACACACACACACACACACACACACACACACACACACACACACACACACACACACAAAAGTTATTTGGAGGTCTTCAGAACACATTCCCATTTCTGTGTTTCTGAAATGGCATGTTGTAATAACTGAGGGAATGCAGGGACAAGTCAGACCCTGTAGGTAGATCTCACACACCCACACACACACCTCTACACAGTGTGAGACACACCTTGCAGGTCCTCACATGCAAGAGAGACCTGGCCAGAGAAGGCACAAAATATTTCCTACATACTACATATGATATAATGATTTATCATAGTAATGAAAGATTTGTCAATCAGGAGAGACTTTGCAATATTCTCTCTACACAGCTGACTCACCCTTAATGTGACCTGGGGATGCTTCTGATTCCTGGTGGGGAGGTTATGAGATAATTAACGACAGGAAAAAATAATTGTAAAGTAACTTATGTACATTTAGTCAGGTAGTACAGTTTGAGGTCTTGAATTTACTTAGTGTGCTTTCTTTGGCCTCCTTTATGCTCCATTATATTTCATAGAAGGCTTTAAATCTTTTCACTTCATTTATCTGACAGCCATCATAGCATACCTATTTTAGGTAAATATTTTACATACAAACCATGTGATTGGTTTAACAAGTATGAAATACTATATTAACTTGTTAAAGACCACACAGTATAATTTACTTCCTTGACGTACTGATCACATGTTGTATTACTAAGAATGGATACACTCTACATAAAGAATGCTTCTACTTTTGAATGCAGGACTTTTACTAGGTATTGCTACTTCAATTATAAAAGATCTAAATACTTCTTTCATCACAAAGTAAACAGATTTAAACAACTCTCTACTCTTTGCTTTTTGAATGGAAGAATTATGGACACTTACCTCTTGGATGAAACAATCAGTGATGGGATTACAACTCTTTGATTGGACTGCTCTTTTGATATAAAACGCTGTAATGGGGGACTGTGAGCCATTGGTTTAAAGGTCACAAGCCAAAACAGTTAGGGAGAACCAGCGGTATTAGGTTATTGTAGTGAGCAGGACTGCTTTATGTGCTTTATGTGATAGCGGTATGATAAGTACCTTTATCTGTCAAATATTTACTACAGTTGAGAATGGATTGGCCAAAAACCCCATCCTTTCTCAACTATGTTAAACATACATATATACTCTGTGAAACATGTATATGTGTACAATCACATACACTGTTAGATAACTCACTACAAAGTTCTCAGAGGCCTTTCATCGATATTAATACATATACACACACACATTCAGAGAGAAATGTTTACGCCAGGCCAGAAAAACTCGGCTTTCTGATACTCTCTGACCTTCCAATCAAACACTTTTGCATTTTCAACTGTCACAGGTGACTTCAGCAGCTCATACACTCTTTTAAACACACACAGTCTTCTCTGATATTGGTCCACCTTGTCTAGAAACATTAAAGAATTGCTCCTTCAGGACCGAAACTATCTGCACTCCACTGTTGTGAACGTGTTTTCAAAAACAAAATCCATTTCTAATTGCTTCGCTCTGGGCTCTCTGAGGACTCACTTGAAATGAGCAATTTGCAGCCTTGACGCAGTTGTTTTGTACTTTCCCTTTTCCTCTTGCCCCGAGACAAGGTGGTCAGACTGAACTGAGAGGCAGCACCTTTCATGTGGTTTACAGATGTGTCTGTGGCTCACTGCACTGCAGGAAATGAATATGTAAATCAGTGGCATTTGTCATCATATAAAATAGACATAAGATAGCAGCACCTCGATGTAAAAACAGTAAGTATTCTTTGAAAGTTTATATTTGGTTTCACCATCCTTTTAGGTAGTAATGTTCATCAGTCCTCTAGACCAGTAAAGTTTTCTTTTCAGCTATGTTATAAAAAACATGTTTACTAGACTGTACTTTATTATAAACCTCTGGACATGGAAGTCAATTTTCTTGCAGTGAATGGTCTTAATTATTAGTATGATGTTTCAGTGCTCATGTTTCATTAGGCTTGGGTGTGTGGTGGAATTCCATCAAAAATCATAAAATATGCTTCATAGCCTGGGTTAATGTGAACCTCTGTACAATAGAATTGACAGTAAATTATTGGGACAGCTGACAGATTTTACAGAGTTTAATAATGTGGTTGGTGGTCATAAATATTCTCAAATTGCCTTCTCTAATTATGGTTGGGCTGGGGAGACAGGTCCTAAAGCAGCTTAAGCAGCTAGCTCCCCAGAATAAAAATGTTCAAAATCCTCCTCACACAATAAATTCTATTTATAATCATCCAAGCGCAGTGCGAAGCCTGTTTAGGCTGCTGTAACCACCAACGGTAAATTACTTGAAGATTTGATTTGTGATCTTTTGCTGCCAATCTATTACTAATCCATTGAATTGGTAGCTCTATATAAATATCAGCACTGTAGAAGTTGTGAAGTACATTAGCTCAGTGCATTCCGGTGACCAGTGATTCTTTAAATCTACAGAAAAAGAGTCAATTATAAGCAGTGTGCACACGACCATTTTTAAATAATGAATTCTTATTAATTATTAACATTAATTTAATAATTTAAAATAAGAAAGTCTGATTTAATGAGTTTTCATTTCAATTATTGGACTTAACTCCCACTTTACCCTATACAAGGCTTTTCTTCTTTTTTTTTTTTATGGACATGACGCGTCTTCATTTGAGCATAGTGCTGATACTTCTATTTCTATTGAGTATTTGTATCATTCCTATGTAATGTGTATCATACCAAACAATTACTTGTTGAGATCTGAAAATACTGAAATATTTTCAAAAGAGAAGTCAGATGGGGCAAAACACACTGAAGTGGTGGGACATTCACAGAGATTTTAAACAAACCATCAGCGTAGCCCAACTGTTTTAGTGAAGACAACAAATGGCATCTTGATTACCTCTACCTACTATCAATACAAAAAGTAAATTAACAATAATAATGCCAGTAGAGAATTGGCCCTATGAGCTGGCTGGATGTTTGAGGAAGATGAATAAAAGAAAAACTATGTGGCGGCCAAAACAGAAAATAAGACCCAAGTTGCAATAACCAGGACTTATCTGTTGATATTCTTCCTGAGGACTAAATATTTTGATTAACCTGGACCAGCTGTGACTCAGATGCGTCAACGCTACTCTGATGACATAAATCCTGATAGCCACAGCAACACCTCCAACACAATATACTGCAGAGAGGTGCACCTGCTCTCTGTCTGCAATACAGTGTGTATGAGTGTGTGAGCAGGATTAAAAGGTGTTTGAGAATGCTCCTCTAATCCCACAACAGCAGGACTGCACTTATGTGCCCCCATCAAGGACACACACGCCTATACAGTGCACACACACATACACACACGCCATATCCTCTATTTTAAAATCCAACAATATGCCCTCCTTGTCTCCCCAGACACCACAGCATCTATTGCCTCGCGATTATCTAGTCATTACATGACCCAGCGGTGGCCAATGTCTATTTTTAAAGAGCTCATTCTCCTCTTTCTCCATCCCCATCCTTTCTTTTAGATCGTTACATCTTCTGTTTCTTCTCTCCCTGCTCTCTCTCTCTCTCAGGTACAGCTTTTGACCTCTCATCACCCTAAGTTCACTTCAGTGACAGTGTACTGCTGCAGTGGTACGCAGTCATTACAAGTAACAGCACACCAGGACACACACACACACACATGCAGAATCTCTCTCTCACATATCGCTTTGCTGTACACTGCCTTCCCATACAGTTGATAAGTTCTGTGAAACTGTACAGGCAGTCAAAACTAACTAAATAACTAACTTTATTTAGGGTCTGTCGGTTCCTAATTATTCCCTAAAGGTCTCCTGGAAAGAACAATCTGTAATTGTAATTTGTTAATAATTATATAGAAACAGAAGAGACAGTTATTTAGGATAGTTAATTGCTTGGGGTTTATAATAAATAAAAACCTTGACTTTTTACAGCCAATTAGAGTTGACTTTGATTCTGACAATCAGTAATTTTTCCAGTGATATTTCCTCTGGAAATGCTCTATTTAAACCCAGTTAAGTAAATATTCATTCATTAATCATTCAATCGCAAACTTTATGATAGTTGAGCTATACTAAGAAGCAATTGGTACACTTATTAAGCTTACCTTCTCAGCAGTAGTCCATTGCGTTTTGCTAGCAACAGACTTTTCTAGCAGACACTGTGACTTGTCATAGTAGAAACCACAGGTGTTACTAATACAGTTAACAATGGTGCTGTTATATTCAGTGCTGATTAATCATGACAGTGTGACACCGAGGCAGCATGGGCAACACCAGGACTCTGAAGACTGAAGCAGCAAAATGGAATTCAGCCATCTTTAATTTTCATTATTATTTACACTCACTTGTGGGGTGTCTTCTATGAAGAAGGGTCTGCTGTAATTAACTTCAACTGGAAGTTTATCTGTTGAACATTCTCTCTATTTTCCCATAAGTAACTCCCTGCTACATTAAAAGTCTCAGGAGACTTTAAACAATACTGATTTGTGTTAGGAAATTATAGCAAAGATATAGGACCTGTAAATAAATAAACTGGCCAGCTTATTTCTGTATGGACCTGGCTTTGTGCACAAGGGCACTGCCATGTTTAAACAAGGGGTGGAACTTAGTGGGACTACAAGGAGTCAAACCATGAAACACAGCCCCAGACCAAATGTAGACAAAAACATGTAGACATAATTTATTTAGCCATAATTGTACTTGTGCAGCCTCTTGTAGCTTCAACACTAACATTTCTTTACCACAGAGGTTAATTAATTAATTGGCATTTATTTAGGTCCAGTTAAATAATTCAGTAATGAGAGAGACATAATATGTAGAGCCTTCATATCACGTACATTAGATCTGTTTAGACTTAAGCTCTTCTATTTGCCCAAAAACAGATAAAAGCGATATACAGTGTAGATTGGCCTTGTGTTTGAAATTAATGTTTAAACACATACATAAACACATAACATATGCCTCCCTCTGTCCTCACATATGCATCGACATACCCATGCACACACAAGCGCGTATGGGTGGCCTGGCGGCTGTGAAACATCCATCCCACATGCTTGCTTGCTCCTCACCTCCTCCAGCTGATCACTCATCACTTTATCACTTTATCCTCCACTGGGAGGAAAACACCCCTTTTCTCCTCTACCACCCTCTCTCTCTCTCTCGTGGAAATCAGCCAGGCAGGCGCCCTCTGTCGAGCATGATTTACAGGTGGAGCTCGGGAGCATCAAGGGCACCTCCTCAGATGAGATCAGGCTTCAGTAAAATCCTGTCTCTAGTCAAGATTTTATGTTGGTAAGAATTGAATCATAAACCTGCACTACTTTGTGACAACATAGGGCTCAAAATGTCAAACTTTGTTATCATCCACCATGCAAAGTATTTACAGAAGAGAGATTCAGGAAAGCGGCTGCAATCTTCTTATACTTTGTTGTGCAAATATGACAAGTGGTAAAAATGAAAAACCAAGAAAAAAGATGCAGTAAGAGACATAATTTAACAACAAACTGCCTCCTTTGTTTTGTATTCTCAACACGCATCGCTTTGTGTGAAGAAACTATTGAGCATTGACACCGTATGGCCTCTGCATCCTTCCACAAGAGGGAGCTTTCCGTAACCTCAGCCTTGTTTCAGATAAAAAGCCCAAAGGACAGCTTGTGTGTGCACTGATGTTTTGGGTCCTGAAGTGCAAAATACTGAGCAGGAGACACACAAATTCCACTCTGTCACAAAGGTGAGATGAGGACAGAAACCAACAAGCTCTACAAAAGCCCTGCTGTGACACCACTGTCCTTTGTTACAATGGGATAAAATAGCATATAACCCATCATTTCAGCTAAAAATATATTTCTCTCTGCCTAAAATTGGGAGAAATATCTGCATCCATGAGTTGGAGAAAGCATCATGAAAAAAAACAAGTTGTTTCAGACATGAAATCTATTTTGATTATATTCCTTGTTTAATAAAACCCTTTGGCTTTATTCTATCTTTTTTTTTTATTGTCAAACCATTCCTACCTCCTAATTACCCCATTTGTCTAAATCAAGCTTAAATCTTTTAAACAGGTCACAAATATGTGGCTTCATTTTTTAAAAATCAATAATTTCCTCAAACAGTGAGCATTGCATTTTTAGCAAATGTTAGTGGAGTGGTGTGCTAGTGCTTGTTGGAACTATTTTCGACCATGGATTAATACATATTGCGCTCTGCCTAAGTATTTCTGGCAGCAAGACACAGTGTATATGGGACTGACCAAAAATAAACTACAACGTGTTATGTTCATTGTTATGAAAGGAACATGTCTCAGTACAATGACTGCCAGTTCTTGCAAAATATCCCAGACAATAGAGTTTGGCTAAACAGGAAGGCTTCGATTTGTTGACATCAAGAAAACTATAGAATATGTGGACATTTTTCAATAGCGCATGTAGGAAGGGGGGAAAAAAGGTAGGACTCACATTGATGAGCTCGATTTCCAGATCTTCTTGACAAGCTCCATGGAGGTGCAACCATTGATGAGGAAGGACTTGGTGTGGTAGCCAAGCTCCAGCGACTCAACCATTCCGCCACTGATGTTGGGTTGTTGCCATATACGTAGCCAATAGGCCGCACCTTTGGTTTACAGAGAGGAAGGAGAGAGGAAGTGAGGTTAGGGAAATGTATATTTTATTTACTTTTGCAGCTATTTTAAGACTCTGGCCTGGACTGCTGGGTATATTTCTATCTGTTCCTTAGAGCTTTGTGATATTTCTGTATTTGGTGCAGTAATAATTTGACCTGGGCCCAGTGGCATAAGACAGCTTTATCTAAAGGTATACTCTGTACAAATGCTTACTACAATACAGCCCAAATACCTGTTTCTCATATAACGGCAGCTGTATGAAATCTGTTCATTATACTTGATTACAGTATTGCATCTTTTCATTTCTCTTGATTCTCCTGTAACAGCCTCATCATTAAAGATTTATTCTGTCACAGACTGTCCCCAGTTCAGCAGGGTAGAGGAAAGAGAGGAGAGGCAAATGAAGGCTCTAACAGAGTCAATTTTCAAACAACTCTGTAATGTTTACGTGAAAACAAGTAAACAGTCTAACTTTGAGAAAGGCAGTAAGATGACAACAGCAGGGGTTGTGCTTAGAGTAGAGATAGTTTATGTGTGAAGCAAACACAGTTCATAATTCATTCACTTTTACTTTGACAGTCAAAACAGCTTCCAGAGGTTTATGAATTGCTTCAAACAAGCATCCCATCCTTCACCTTAAGTTGCCTACACATGTCTGTGTGTATGTGTGTGAGGGCAGACAAAGTTAAAGGTTTAATTTTTAGTGTTCTGAAAAGTTGGTGAGGAAGAGAGGAGGAGAGTGCTGACTGGAGATCAAAAGTTTTCTGGGTGTCTGTATGAAACGTACTTATCTCCTGAGCTCTCTTTTCTGTCTGTCCTCTCTTTTTGCCAGACTTCTTTTTCTGCTCTTACTCCGTACAATCCCTTTGCCCAGTCTTACTTTCAGTCTCACACACACACACACATACAAGGCATTTGACCTTCCTCACATACAGCAGCCTGCACCTGCACACACCCTCCTATGACTGTTCTTTATATTGATTATTCCCAGAAAGCCCTTTTAAAGTTGTTTACTGATCATTTTAAGGCTCAAAGTGTGTGTCCACAGGCCTGTATGTATTTGTGTGTGAATTATATTACTATTGGAATTGTGGTTAGCAGTTTGTTGTGTCATATAATTTAAGGTTTGGAGGTTAAATCCTACTCTTGATTACCTTGTTTAGCTTTCTGCAGATGCAGAATGAAATCAACCACCCACAGAGTTATATCACACAGAAATACAGATGGGCAGAGTTTACACTGAATTTTGTACTAAAGCAAAGGCGAAAGCAGGCTAAGTGAGGATGAGCTTGTAAGTTTGAATATTTACTTCTCTCCTCAAACTGAGCATGGTATATATAACTTACATACCCACTGAGATTACAGTAAACCTAGATTAGAAAGTTCAGACCCTTCGTCCTTTTCAAGCTGTGGAGTGTTTTGATTAGCTGTGGTACTGACCCTGGGAGCAACCCGTATAGCCTGCAGAGCAGCTTGTCTGTGGGCTGGTTAGAGAATCCCAATCTCCAGCAAGTCTTGGTCCTCCACCACATTGCTGCCCTGCAGAACGAAATCAACAGCCAAGGTTGTGTCCTTCCAACCTAGGGCTAACAGCACTCCACATGCTTATGACATGTGGCATGTCTCTGGCAAAACAACAATTCAACCCCAGCCACACTCACGTCATAAAATTAAAGTAAAAATCATCAGCAGCAACCCAGTTGGCATTTGGCTTTTTCCTGATAAATGTCTTATTCGTAAAACCAACATTCCTTATTGCTACAGAGGCTACAGAAATACTACCGGGATACAAGGTAGCTGACTTTTAATTGCAACTACAGTAACTACTGTACTTAAGCAGGCTTTACATAACATCTCTTGTTCATTTTATTAAACAATAACAAAATAATAATAAATACAGCTGTCTGTGAATAAAAAAATATCATAGAACACTTGACTTAGAAAAGACAGGAAGCAATCAAACAAAAGTGTTAACAATTTTACCCAACTTAGCCTGTATAGTATAGTGCAAATTTCACAACTAATTAATCACTAGAAACCTTAAGACCTATCAATCATCCCCTCAGAGAGACAGGTAGAAGTCTTCATTCAGACAGATAATTGAGAAGAATGATAGGAAGGGTAGACAGTGCAGGTAGACAGCAGCACAGAGGCAAAATACCATCAGACATATAGATTGTGACAGAAGTGAAAAGTAAAGCAAGGTAATGCAAAATGATGGTAAAGAAATACTGTGGGAGAGGGACTGTGTGATACGTACACACACTGGTGTAAAAGATTGAAGGATTACACTTGTCAGTCCCTCTACATCTCCTTCCTATCAAACTAATAACAGTGATAAAAGTCAAGGAAAAGCAGGTAGATGCAGATATCAGTTTTTCTCCTCTATTTCACTTCTGTCCAGAGGTTGTAGCTCTAGGACTGCTGTGTGAAAGGACATTTTGCTCGAGGCGGTGACATTTAATTCTAGATAAGAGATAGAAAGTGGCTGTCGTTGGTTGCAGGAATCCTAAGAACATTCACCAGAGAGATTTGTCTCAGTGGCTTTCACTTTCTAGGCCTTTTTAACAGCAGATTTGCTGCAGTAATCATCTCAATCACCTGCTGAATATAAGAGTTTATTGCATTTCGTCATCTATGAGATAAAGTCTTATAATATTCTTTCACTCACGACAGCATCTAAAAAGACTGAAAATTCAACTAGATGTCTTGTACTTCACCCATGTACATGTCCAACATCTGCCAATTATATCTGCTTGCTTTCCATTACTAGAAAGATAAAATGTTCTGTGCTGTATGTTTAAAGGTTGTATGTATATATGCAAACACAGAATATATTTGTACATCCAACTTCTGTAGGAAGCATACTTTGGAGTCTGCAGGTATCCTACAGTGGTTCACATATTTCATTGATAGACAGTTTAAGTTTACCTAGAAGGTTCTGAACAGCCCAGTCAAATGAGTGTGTGGGATCATGTTTTTAAATATGAATAACAACAACGCTAGAAAACATCGTGAGACAATCAATAAACTTATTACAGAACATGTTCATCAGTTTTTTAATGACATTGATTATTAATCTATTAACTTTAACAATGTACTATACCACCTTAACATACTGGAGGTCTCTCCATTTCAATCTTTACTCTGCTCTTCAAATGATATTCTTCCTCAGTTTATTAATCCATGTGTACAACACTAAACCAAACACATTGTCAATTAATCCACACTTTCAGTTTATTAATCCATGAACTTGGTTAATTTCCATGTCTGTATATTAATTCTCTACCATAGATCCCTTGGGTTCTACACCTTACCTTGATAGTGGAAGTTTAAAATGTCCAGCACACTTAGGAAAAAAAGCCCTTAAAACTGAGTGTGCTGCAGCAGGCTCATTAGTAAAACTTGTCTCCGGGGCTGCGCTGGTCTGTCCCTACAGCTGATTGGGCTCCATCCTGTGGCTAAACTCATTCTTTCCACTTTTCTCCTTAACCTGTACAACAGGGCCTCTATGAGACAGTGGTTCAGTCAGCTCCCAGGCTGATTTAATAGGCATGAGCAGAGCCAGCGTTAGAGTTATATGCACGCTTCACAGCAGGTAATGACTCACAAGATTCAACTGCGAGTAGATGGTGGGGAAGTTCAAAACAAGACTAATTGCTCCTGTTGGGCTCCTATTAGAGCAAAGATGGAGTTCCTTAATGTGTTGTTCTTTCTCTCTCCAAACCTATTTTGTCCTGTTTCACTTTCTGTCTTAGTATATTTGCCCCATATCTGCCAATTCCGCGTGCACATGGTGGATCATCGGATAAATATTACATCAATACATCGATACAACTATAGTGGCATAAAAATCAGCATAAAATTAGAGTAACAACGAAACCAATTAATGTTTTCTAAGATAGCGTCTCTAAAAACCCCACAGTGTTGATTTTTTTATTCTGAAGTAAACAGTTGTGGTATCATGAACAAGATATGTCATTAAATTTCTATACAGCCTGTATTAACACTAACAATCCATTTTCATGAGTAGCGGAACGTGTTTAGCACATCTTCAGTGTTGATATGATTGCCATGGCTGTGGTTTTGTACATGATGCCCGACCATTCTGTATGTAGGCGCATGATGGGTCACAAACAACGCTGAGCGCAGGAATTAAAATTCATGTACAACGGCAGGGGTTGCTTGTGGCAAGACTAGAGATGGAGCAAAAATTGATTTTCAGTGATGGTAGTAGAGGCTATTATAAGCACCAACAGGCTTAGGCTAGTACTACAAATCATGCTTGGCCTACTGTATCTCTTGCTCTTTCTCTGCTCTGTTCCTTTCATGATTATGTTCATCCGTTGCCTTTTCTTTCTCATTTCTTTTGCCAGTTTCATTGCTCCTATCAAAGAAGCAGCAGCGCTTTTTTTCTCGTTATTTTATTGCCTCTCTTCTACTTACTATTCAGACCATCTCTCAATTCAATTTGGTTTCTTTACACACGGGTGTTAGATATATCTTTTTGGTGGTATGTGAAAACAGTGACTTAAGTTTCTCCTGAGGCAGAACTCTCTCAACTTGGTGTCAGTTTGCTATTCATAAAATTTCTCTTCCAGAATAATAAATTCCTTAGGAAAGGATTAGGTGCCGCCTTTGATGAAATATGAATAATGACAATTTATTTCTAATATTGTTGTTTCGTTACATCCCTTGGAAGAGCTGTTGGTCATATTAATTTCCTCCAGTATAATCCTAACTTCTCTACTTTGTCTTCATCACTGGTTTCTTTCTCTCCTTGTTGTGCTGCATGAAGCTAAATAAAGAAACAACGATAAAGAGTATCATGTCATGTATTTGTTTGTCTGCCTATGCCCTTATAGGAGTTTTGAAGCCACAACAAATCATGCTTAATCTTGTCATTTCACTATATTCTCCTTCCCCTTCTCTGTTGCTCCCATATTCTGGTCACATATCTGAGTGTCTATACTGATGTGCCCTATCAGTGTGTGTATATTTGATGGCAATAATGAGTGTGGGGACGTCTAGCTGCAGTCGAGGACCAAGCCAAGGTGAATGGGCTCTTGCTGGACTGGTTCCATAAAAGATGCCACAGTTAAGTAGTTCCAAACATATGTGAACCCGAGGCATTGTAGGATCACACACCACATCCTCTGATTTAATTTGTTTCAACCTTGTAATGAAAACTGCCACTGTTAAAGTCCAGCTGAAATCACAATTAGTCATCACGTCATTGATTAATAGATAACACAATGTATGAAACATACAAGTTCGACCAAAATGATAAAACTGATGTGAAAGTGGTATCTGTAGTGATGACGAAGAAATACGGTATCACCCTGACTCTGCAGTTCCCTCAGCTCTATAGAACAGGAATGAAAAGCTTTAATATGCAGTGTGCACTACCCAGCATCAAACAGCAGACAAAGTTAACAACTAGCTGGTGAATGTGGCGGAGCACTTCAGAGCAAGCACCATATTTCCCACAGGGGAGTTAGTGGAGGAAAGCTGGGCTAAGAGGTTCGTGAATCTGAGCACTTACCTCTGAGACTTACCAGAAACTCCAACTCACTGAGGTATAGTATACATAAACACTGAAGTGACAGATAAGGAATTGCTTTTTTTTTGGCAACTAAACAGACATTAACTAGAAAAGTAGTTTGGTTTATGGTTCTTGTCTGTTGCTTTTTTGTGTTGTGTTACAGCTTCTGCTTTTAGTCCAGCTGGTCTTTAAGTATACACACGAATACACATTACCTCTCTATATTAATCTACTGTCTTTGTTCAGCTACACGTCTTCTTTTCCTCCTTTTCTCACTCCTTTGTATGTACAGTCATTTAAAATGTGTAATTAGTTTCCATCTAGTGTCCTTCATAATAAATACTGTCTCCATGACTCAACCTCCACCCCTTACATATTGTCCATCAATCACTGTGCCCGTACTCTACTGGCTGGTTAAGGTGACAGACACCCACTCCTATTAACCCCCCATTAGTACTAAGCGGTGATAGTGGAAGGGAACCCATCCCATGTTTACGTGTATGTGGGCATTCCTGCACACTACATGTGGAGCCTAATAGTCATATGATTAATTTGACTTGAGGTCAAATTAATTTTCCAAACAATCAATTCTACAGATGAACTTGAACTGGTCTTGAAATGAAAAAAAAAAAAAAAATCTAATGGGTGATTTGTTCGAATCTGAATCTGCCATTTACTTGATTTCCCGATACAGAGATGTCCTAGAGAGGAATTTGACATCCCGTCTCATGGAAGGATCCTGACCAACAATAAAAAGAAGCACAACCAATCTCGTAATCCCTGTAGCCTGTACCTCAGCTGCATTAATATCAATTTGTGGTATTACTGACTTTTCCCAAGGTGGAAAACATCTAGTACCTTCTGTTTTGATCTGAACAACACAAGAGGCAAAATGCCACTAAGCAATTGGGTCATCAAAACCGTTACACAGTGAGACCAGAGAGCCCTGCTCACAAAAAGAACTTTAAGTCACCATGATGTTTGCAGGGCTGTTTCATCTCAATCTTTCAATGGTGTATCTAAAGGCATTTCAGAGGCAACTGAGCTTTTGAAAACATTATTTAGACAAGAGGGGTGAGGCCAGGAGGCAGAAGAGATCTCAGAGTCTCTCACAAGTACTACCAAAACTAATGGCGATAAACTAATTGCAAATGAGAGTAAAATGTTGCTTGTGATATGAAGGCATGTAGGTAGCTGTGGCGTTTGCCAGGTAAGAGGAAGAAGTGTAAATGAATGGAGGTTCACCTCCTCATCACTAACAGAGGAACATTCTGAGTAAAAATAACATACAGCTTATGTGAACAGGTTATGTGTGGCGTTAATGGTTGCCTGGACACTCACAGCTGCTGCAGTGACTCGTGCCTTTTCTCGTTTACTCTCTCACCTCTGAGCATCACCCAATGTTAATAAACAGCAAGCGACAAGAGTGCTGACGCTATTCACAAATTTGCAGAATGCACTAATCTAATAATATTTATATTTAAACTGGATGAAATATGTGTATTAAGCACTTCTATGTGTGCATTAAGCAGCAGATTCTCTCAGCTCTATAGAGTGTTTTCACTCTTTCAATACCGCTGTTTGGTTTCTGACATACCCATCCTATTGTTTCAATCTCACTGCTCTCATAAACCCTCAGTAAACCTTTTTGTACACTGTGGTTCTTTCAACATAAAACAGACAAAGTTAGCGACAGTTGGTGAACAGTGGTGTTGCTTGGCTGAAAAGAAACTTTTCCCTCACACAGGAATAGGTAGAAACCAAACCAGAGCTGAAAAAAGCTAACATTCTGTTAAATGGACAGAAAAGAACTCCCAAATGATGACTAATGTTGTTCTATTGCTGCTGGAGTATAAAGAGGCCACTGTTTGTTAATATATTTGCCATAACACCAGCTTCACAAATGCGCTGACTAATAAATAAATATTGTTTTGCAGCTTACTCACTTTACTAAGTGGCAAATAAAAATATTTAAAAATCCTTTATAGCTACCCCTGACCAAATGAATTTGGTCTTTTCCCATCTCTTCATTTATATTATCATACCATACTACATATGAATATCACAACTGTGCTGTTTATTCATTGCATGTATTATTTATGTATTGCAGTAGCAACATAGTTTTGATCAAAAGCGTCATGCAAATAAAGCTTCCTGGTCTGCTGACATAAGGAGAGAATAGGAAGGAATAAGGAAGGAAGACAGGACAAGAAAGTAGGAAGAGGCAGGAAAGAGAATATAATGGTGTGTGCGTACTGGTGTGTTAGTAGCAGTCTAGGACTAGTTAATGTGGAAAAATGATAGCCATTTCAGAGATCTGGGAATTTTAAATACAGATGAGTAAACAGGAGAGCCTCTCATGCACAAATAAGCTACACAAACAACTTTCTATCAGCCCCAAAACAGATTAACTAATCCATATTAAATGCTTAAGGGTGCTTATGACCAAACCAAATACAGATACACACTGACCACGTGTGGGAGAGGCAAAAAGACAAGAAACAAGAGATTCTGTGATTTCTCTGTTGCCAAGGAGTAGCAAAGCAGATACAGGTCACACACTGAGTGGAGACTGGAACTCACACACCTACAGAAATGCAAAATGCCTACAAACACTATTGAATTAGTTGGAAGTCATGTCAGAAAGAACATTTAACTGCCTTCTTGCTTCTCGTCTGGATGTGATGGCGTCAAATTGATGTAACTCTACAAAAATAAAGGGCTTGAAATCCCAGTCTCATTAGAAGACTGTTAATATAATCCTGTAGAAACCTTAAATATAACATTTGAGAAATGACTATATGTTCTTACCTTCTAAAGCCTTTAGATAGTCCTTTATATAGGCTCTTATTGGTCCTGAAAGTTGCCACTTCAGAGATATGAGGTTTTTAGTGACAATCTGAAACTCCCAGATAAACTCATCCAGTCAACATCCCTCTGCTTTATGTATATACCTTTTCTAGATTTCTCCAGTTGGCTTCACTGCTTTTCCTCCAACTTCTACCTTGTATTCACTTATCCCTGTTCCTGGGCGACTGTCTACGCTAACACACATGCACCTGCACCAACATCATAAGAGTTTCTGAGCCTTGAAATGACCCGAGTGGTTCTCTTCCTCGTCACTGGAAGTTAACAACGGACACTGGATATCACAGGATCACACTGCATAATGATCCACAACGCTACAGGTATTGTTCCTGCAGTATTTCTATGTGCGTGCATGTAAGTGGTCACAAAAACCCCAAAGTAAGCCGCAGTTTCAACATTTTTAGCATGAGTATGGGCAGCATGTAAATTTGCAGCTTGATGCTGTAGCTGGATTTTACTGTATGGCTGAGATGTAGTATGGATTTCTGTCGTGGGAGGACCTCACATAGCATCAGCGAAGGAGGCAGCAGTGATGGGAAAGGAAGAATGAGAGAAAGAGAGAGGAGGAAGAGAGAGGAGGAGATGATACAAAAGGAGGAAATCCAGAAATGAAAGAGATCAAGGTGAAAGAAGACTCGTCTAAGCTAATCACTGCAAAGAAAATGATGGGAGATGATGAGGTACACCTAAAGGCGGAGAGAGCTTTGAGGGAAGGTGGACAAACAGATAGAGGAGATTACATTTAAGCCAAAGCAAAGATAAAAGAGCGAGGAGGGAAGAAATGTAAGATCATATCCCATCTAAACTCACAGATCAACATCTCTACTGTCTCCTTCTTTCCCAAACAAACACAAACACTCACCATAAACTGGGCGTTGTCAAATCCATTTTGCCAACAGGTGGTTCTCATACTGGACCAGGCGATGGAGTGAGCCACTATTTCTGAACTGCAGCGGAGCAGGGACCTGGGGGTGGAGGGGCAAACGCTGATGAGGGAGTAGCCGTCCGCGGTATGTGGCAGTCGGCTGGGACAGCTGGCACTGCCACATCATGTCATGGCGGGCAAAGTGGCTGTCGAAGGGCCCGCCCATGCTTTTGAGGAGTCTTTTGGCAAGGCAGAAGGAGGAGGAATTAAGGGGAGGCGGGTAGAGGGGAGGGAAAGGTGAAAAGAGGAAGGAGGAGGAAAAGGAGGAAGGGAGGCTAGGCTAGAGCCATGGTGAGGATGGAGGGTCAGCAGCATGCAGGGTGCAAGCAGGTAAAGGGTAGGTTAAGGTGTCCAGATGCCTTTCTAGATCCCAGCCAGAGGGAGGATGAAAAGAGGGTGAAGGCTGAAGTTGTATCCAGAAAAGAAGCTTTCCAGTCCTGGGGCAAAATCCTGCCAGAATGGTGTTGGATAACACGGGTTACAGATCCACAAGCAAAAGCGACTGACTGTGTTTATGCGCGCACAGCCTTTCTTTTTCAGCTGTTAAGCTATTAGCTGCTCCCCTGGTAGCGTGTGTGTGTGTATGAGAGTGTGTGTGTGTGTGTAAGAGAGAGAGAGAGAAGAGCGAGAGCTGCCTGTGCTGTGGATTTCTCTTTATCAAGTACTCCCACTCTCATCAGTGTGCTTCTGCAGCCTCCTCTCTCTCTTTCTCTCTCTCTCCTTTCTGAGCGCAGCTTTCCTCCCTCGTTCCCTCACTCGATCTCTCTCTGCCTCGCTCTCTTGCTCACTTTTCTCTGTCTACCTCCTGTCTCTACCTTCTCTGAGGGTGTCGATCGTTGCCCTGCTCTCTCTGCCGCTCTACATATATCTGGCTCGCTCTGCTGATAATAGCCATCACAACAGCTCCAGCTTCTTTGTCTGCAAGAAGCCTAGCTCCCTCCCACTCACACACACACACACACACACACACACGCTGAGTGTATGTATGGTTGCATCTCTGCGTATGTGTGGTGTGCTTTAGCTATGTGTGTGTGTGTGTGTGTGTGGGCGGTGGGGGGGTAGTTGGTTTGGCACAAACAGGATTTCTCCCTGTGGTAACCATGGTTAGCAGAGGCTTTGCATTCACAGATGAAAAGCAAGAGGGAGAGAGGAAGAGAGGAAGAGGGGAGGGGATCAGGAGGAGGAGGATGGGGGAGTTAACACAGGGAGAGGGGGATGAACGCAGTAAATAGAGATGAGTAGTGGAGGATTCGACGTATGCAGGTGAAGAAACTGGCAAAAACAGGGATTTGATGCACACATTTACATTTACACACACACACACACACACACATGCAACTAAGATAATTTCTGATTATTACAACTTAGGTCTTATTTTTATAGTATTGGTCATTCCTCCTATCAATGACGATGTTAGCACAAATTCAGGCAGGAAGACAATTGTCATTCTAATTTCATCATTTCTCTAAGGTTCCACCTTATCATTGAATGACTCTACCTGGATCTGTTTGTGTTTTTTTCTATCAACCCATGAGCATCTTAGCAATCAAATATGTAAACTACCATACCTGTACCACTCCTCCACTATTACACAGCCGCCATCTATGGCTGCTTAAGGCAGAGGTTTTCAATCATTTTCACTTTTGGCCCCTTAAAACGAATCAGTGTCTACTAACATCTAAGTAATGTTGACCCATTGTCAACACACGCGTAAGTCTATGGTTTAGGAGGAAGTAAAAGAAAAAATTAAAGTAACCATTATCTTTTAGAGGCCTAAAGAGGTAATATTGTCCAGTAACTCTCAAGAAATAAAGCAAAGTTTACAAAAGAAACTGAAGAAACATCTGTCTGTTGACCTACTTTACTTATGTGTAGTCTTCCTGTACAATGAGGGGTTACTGCTGACATTCAGGTGTATTCACTTTTGGTTTTACCTCCATATAAAGTGGCTTAGCTAACCAGGCTACACTGCAGACGCTCCATCATACTTTGCTGTTGTGATGTGACAGTGTTTTCAGATTTCATAAATTATTTTGGTGAGGGTAGTGTTATCATAACCATAACTACTAGAATACTAGAAGACCCAGTTTGTTATAAACCAGACCTATCCTTTCTGTCAAATCTTCTCACACTCACACATACATACTTGTGTGTGTTTTACCTGAGGTGTCCTCCTTGATGTCCAATCCACTGCCTATTCCTGCCCCAATAGAGCTCATAATCTTGTCGATCTGAACAAGTAGGAAAGAGGGAGAGAGAACCAGAGTTAGAGAGGTGTACGGCATGTGCAAGGGAAAGTCATTTCTCAGTAATAAGGCTAACCTCTATTTCTGGATTCAAGTGTCACATAACATGATCATTACGCCAGCCAGCACGCTGTATGTCAGTCATTCCCTCCGTGAATTGAAAAAGCATGGAGGAGCAGAGGGGGGAATAATATGTGTTAGCAGGAAACTTAAAGACAGCGCAGAGGAGAGATGAAGGAGGAGGGAGACTGGACTGGAGAGAGCTACTGCAGCTTCATTAGTGTCTGGCTGCTGGCTGTCTCAACCGGTCATCCCTGACCCTGAACCTGCTGCTAACCACTGGTCTGTGCAACCTGCGCATCCATCCACCTGTCAGGACTCCTGGCTCACAGCGGGTCACAGAAACCTGGCCTTGCTGCAACTGGTTCAAGACCAGTGTTTTAAGGGCCAGGTCTGACAAATGCAAACAGTGTTTACAAGCTGACAGACCATGAAGCAGGCCTCATCTTTGGAAAAGGGTAAACAGAAAGCACTTGTTCACATGATCTTAGTATATGCAACCTAAAGGCTTAGCAGTCACTTAACATTGATAAAAGGCAACAGAGATTTAAAGCTAATCAATATTAATATGGTACTAGCAATGATTAAAATGGTTAAAGAGCCAGCTATTCACTGCACACCATTAATTACCATCCAAATAGCCACAAATAATCTCAACACTTCAGCAATTTTCAAGGTAAAGCCAGATAAAAGTACAAATGTGTAACATGTATTGGACCACCTCTTCTAGCCTTTAGCACTAATGAAGGTGGTTATCTTCAGATCACTGACTGTTGTGGGACATCCCTCGTGATTCATCTCTTCCCTACAATATGCACCTCTTTCTCGAGCATCTGCTACAAATAGAGCAACTTTGTTATTTTTCGCCTCTGAAATCCCCATATATCACTCCACACTTTCCCTGAAGCCATTTTATCTCATCCTCCCGTAGCACGCAATTAAACAGGAAAGGTCACCTTAATTGCTGAGAATTATGGGAAATTCCATGTAGTAATTCATCACCATCAGCAAGTTATGGGCTGTGTTGAAGAACTAATGAACATGTACATGCAAATGTGGACAGGCAAGCACAAATGTACTTTCACTCACATGCATTAGCATTATATTAAAAATAGAGAGACTAATTAAGTTTCCCTCATTATTATGTGCAATTTCCTCCGAAGACGTGGAATGAAAAACGGTATGAGATTCTTCACTTTTAGGGTGTAAACATGCATAAGTATCATTTTTCTAAAGTGTGTATTTTCTGTGGTGTGAACGATGATCAGTAAGCAGAGGGTAATGCGACTGTGACCTCAAGTGTTTATAGAGGGGTGAGATCCAAGTATTTTCTAGACAGTGAATCATATTTGTGTCAGAGACCCTTTAATATCAAAGAAGCCCCAGGCACAAACACACCATAAGACGCAGCACCCTCGACCTCTGCTCTTTACCCTCTATAACAGAAACTGCTTTCTCTCTGATATCTGGTCTTCCCTGCAGCTCCAGTGCTGGTTACAGAGCAAAATCGATGTAGGAGCATGTTAAATTAGCACCAGGGCTCCTTCTGCACTGTAGTAACCAAGTGGATTTCAAAGAGAGAAAAAACTGAAGCAGCTCACAGCTGTGGGTGCAGAGATTTCAAATGTCCTTTGCAGCGACAGATCACTTTGAAAAGCATGCTGGTTTTAATCAATTTTACTACGGAAACACATGCAGTGTCAGAGTACGAGGACTGATTGATCAGTGTTCTCACTATACAATATCTTAACAGATCCTTAGATCAAATAAAAAGCTGTACATGTCACATAAAATGTCTTCTTACCTCTTCCCACTCAGCAGTGAAGGAGGGCGTTCTCTCCAGTCTTCCTCCTAGACTGGCACCCTCTCCTGGGCTTGGACTTCCAGGCCCTTGACCCCGAGATCCAGACCCCCAACTGTGCTCCTCCTGAACAGAACAAAGACCAACCATTTTGTTTTTGCGCATTAAACCACAGACAATAAGATAAAAAGGTTGCCAAGTATTTTAACCTTAAAAATATGGACAGCAAAGCACTAAAATTTCTTCAAAGAATTACCAAGTCCTTTCACAGCGCATCAAAGTTTCAGTTATAATGAAGCTATTTTCATCAAACAGATTATGTATTTAGCTTATTATTTATTTACTATGAATTAAAGAAATCCTCTCATAAAATGTGCTGCACAGCAGGGAGCACTGTGGCCCAGATTAATGAGTTATCTAATTGGTTGGACTGGTTTTTGTGCCGTTTCTGAAGTCATGCTGCATGATACAGCAAGATGCAAACTACCTCCATGACTGATCATTTATGCAACTGAATACTTACAATAAATGCATCTGCTTTTATTGCTGACAGAGATCTTGGAGCTGATCTAAACTATTATTAAAACAGAAACTTTTAGTAAAAGAGGATTTCATGGTATCTGTGGCCTCTTACATAAATGTCTCAGAAGAACAAAGCAGTATCATGAAAAAGGATGGTGTTTACGTTTTAACCCGTCTTCATAATGGAACACAAATGCTGGGCTCTATTTTATAAATCATTCTATAGTGAGACAGTGAGATTACTTTTAACAACCTACCTGTATGGGAGACACAGCCACCAGGTTGGAATCAGACTTGGACAGAGACTTGGACAACTGCAAGTCCAACACACTGCGGGGCATAGACCTCATCCTCCCCAGGGTGCAAGCCCTCTCTTCGTAGCCAGTCCCAGATGAACTGTCCTTGGACACACCTACTGTCTGGATCCCCCGTAGGTCTGGAACGTCCCTGTTTTGACCAGAAGAGTAGGAGGGTGGGCGGTCCAGAGTAGCCCACCCACGAGGTGGATCCACCTGCTCGCAGTTCTTGGGTCGAGCCTGGTCCTGGTTGACCCTGGTGTGGAAGATAGTCCGGTACACCACCTGCGGCTTTTGGGGGTCGTTGGCGGTCCTCTGAGGCGACGACTCGCTCCCTGTCCTGGAGAAGATCTGAGTGGGTCCTCCTCCAATCACGATGCTGAACTCTGGGGTTTGCAGCAAACTGCTCTGGACATCTGTAGAGGCATATTTGCGGGGTTTAGGGCTGTAAAGATGGTAAGGCGTATCAGGGGTTTCACAGGCTGGGGATGATCCATGAAGGAGGCCTGCAAACTCCTCTGGGATGTGGCTCTTCCTTCGCTCCTCCAACAGAGCGTTTGATGTGGAGGAAGAGCAGAGAGGAGGAGGAGGCGGGTCTCGCTGGTACGGCCCGTCGTCTGCAAGTAGGACACACACAAAAACACTGACTTATTAGGACTAAATCATATAAATTTGCATAAAATAGTTCTGACAAAACACTGATAGACACTAATGAATTTACAAGAAAACAAGACAAGAGATCAGAAATTTACATTTGCTGCACAAACAAAGCTCACAATAATCTTTAAAAGTGTTGCGCTAAATGCTCACTACACAACAGAACAGAGAGAGAGAGAGAAAAGCAATGGGGCTAAAAAAACAAATACTGAAAAACAAGAAAAGGCTGCAAATAGGAAGATAAGAAGGAGGTAATACATCTTCTGCTCCCCTGTAGAGAGGGCTGTTTGTTTCTCCAATGATTAATAAAAGAAACTCCTGACTTGGATTTTACACCTCTGCTCCTCCAATGTCTGGGTGCAAAAATGTGCGTGTGTGTGTCTGAACTTGTGCATGTATGCATGAACTCATTGGGGCAGACATCCTTACAGCATTGACTGTTTCTTTTTTTTTTTTTCTTTTTCCAGGGGATGCTTTCAGAGGCCCACTCACTGTCTGTGTGCAGTGGGGTGAAAGAAGCCACTGAAAGCTTCTTTTGATTCTCTGTATATAAGTGTTTGTGTGATTATAGATTCATGTCTGTGTATTTTATGTGTGTGTGTGTGTGTGTGTGTCTGCTTGACTACTTGCTTGTCAGATTATGTGTACTTATGTTCACATCTGTAAACAAGTTACACCTGAGGTCACAGCAACTGTCTTGCATGTTAAAAAGATGAACTCCTCACGACATAAGAAGGAGAATAACAGGTGCATTATTTATTCTTTTTCTACCATGATTATTTATCACACTTCAATAAAGCAGTACCACACTCAAATTCATAATGACAAACCCTCAGCTCAGTAAAGGACTGTGGCAAAGAAGTAACATTATGTTCTAGTGAGATTCAGGTTGTATCTTTGCTCCGCAGGGAACAGTTCTGCTCTTTATTTATAGTTTCACAAAGTCTCGTACACAGTGTGACTAAAACTAAATGTTAAATTTATGGAGTTGGAATGATTAGTAGGGGTGTAAACTAAGTAAGAGAGACAGACAGGCATGCAGCAAACAGCTGACAGACAAAGTCAGTGAAAAGCTTGTGAAAGTAGTGGAGCATTTAGCAGCTAAAGAGCAAGACATTGCCCTCAGGAGTTGGAAACAAGACTTCAAATTAATATTAACGTTGCTCCATGTCTGCTAATGGCTGCTAATACATTTGCCATATCAGCTATACACAGTGATTATGTCTTAGCATTGGATCTTGTTATGCTGCTCCCAAGCGGCTGAAAAATCAATTATTGAAGCTTTAAATATTTTACTACGACTACTATATTACTATTTTTGTTGAAAACCTTCAAATGCAAGTCGTATTTTCCTACATGTTTGGATGTATTGTTCCTACAGTTCAATCATTGGTTTCAGTGAAACAAAGTTACATCACTGCATGTAGACACAGTTCATAAGAAGATTGTGAATAAGGGCAGTACTGAATTACCTCGTGTAGCTTTAACAAAGGTGGTTGGTGATCATTATCATCATTCAAGTGTACTGTGGCTATGTCATGTGTAGGTAATTTGTTAGAACATGCAGAACCCCTGGTGTGGTCCTTTAATGTCATGCTTGATAATTCATCAGTAGGTAAAACATACATAAACATGACATGTCCCAAACACACACATCTGAGAGCTACAGCAGACTGAAAATCAGATCCTGTATTCCAGTCATCTGTTTATTAAACTATAATACAATATAATATTCAGTCTTGTTGCCTTACACTCTATAAATAGCTGAAGAGGAAGAGGGTGTGTGTGTGTTTGTGTGTCAAGCCCTCATTTTTTTCTGTTTCTTTGTCACTGTGAGTTAAGATTATGCACCAGGCCATGTAAACAATCTCGTCACTGATGGAATCACACAGACACACACTCTCTGAACAGTCTCACAATCACATAGTCAGTTAACAGAACAAATAGAAACAGTGCCTGTCCACACTCACATAAATGCAAACTCCACAGCCTTGTAATCAAAACTGTCAGCGGAATAATTGCATGTACCCCCACTGCCCCACACGGACACTGAATATACAATGTTGTCATTTGACCACATCGTCCCGCTGCCTGCCACCTCCTCACCCCACACACACAGTCTCTGTTGTCAGGCCCGTTTTAGCTAGCACCTCTTGACTGTCCTCGGCACATTCAGCCACATTTCCATATGCAACAATTACATAATGCGAGCCGACGGCGCAGAGTATAAGCCGGGTAGCACGGCACAGAACAGACTTTGATAAGAAAATGCAGGTCTGAGGAAGTTACTTGGCTTCTTTTTCCAAGAAAACCCCACAAGAGTGACTAACCGGAATCATTCATGGTGATTAAAACAGGAGGTGTTTGAGTTCTCTGTATTGTGAAAGAATGAAAGTGGGAGAAACTGGAACAATATTAACGTCATTTCATACGGAAGGTACTGTTACATTTTACTGCACCTTAACTGTGTTATCTCTGTCTTTTAAAGTACGACATACACCCATTAACAGTCTTCAGGTAATGAAGGTTGAAAACATGACTCATCCTCGAGTGTTACATGGACTGAAATTGTCATTATTTCCTACACAAGCTGAAAGCTCTTTAGTTATGACTAATCCTCAACATTTTACAGGATAAACGGGACTAAGTGGCTAAAAGATCAGTATAAATACACAGCATGTTCACCTTTGTTCTCAGCCGTTAACATCTCTTTTTAGCCTGCGTTGTCTTCTACGGGATTGTCACATTTCAAAAATAATTAATATCCAATATACTGACCATTGACAACATGTCAGAGAATCAATTTCTGTGACTTGTTACAAAAAAAAAAAAAACCCATTGTAAATCATGTTGGATGTACAGTTAAAAATTTACACAACATTTTCTGGTCAGATTAATCACAGGGGGTGTTTTGGGAAATAAAGCAATGCAACAGTTTGTTGGATTTACACAAATCAAATCCTACAATCTGTTTGACTGCACCTTTAAGGCATCATTAAGTTCTGTTAAATTTTTCATTGACACTGTTCTTTCTGTATGTGCTTCTCTCTGCCCCACTCCGCATTTCTTTTACAGTCCTTTATCGCTCTCTCTGTGCTTCTCCTCTTTTTAAAGATGAGAACCATTGGCAACAGGTGAGCCTGTTGGTCGCTATGGCAACAGAGAGCCCCAGCACCAGCATCTCTCTGAGTTTTTTGGGCGGGCTGAGTGTCTTCGGCCTTCGAGAGAGAGCGAGGGAAAAGTGTACAGCTGATAAATACAGCAATCAAATCAGCAGGTGTGTGTGTGTGTGTGTGTGTGTGTGTTTGTCTAGACAGAAAAAAAAAGCAGTGCTGGGGCAGAGCTGAGATTTCTGCAAAAGAAAATGTTCACAGAGGGGCAGAGGGAAAGTTACATGCAAGAAACAAGATTTTTGGAAATATTCTCTGAGAAAATGTATCTCAGGTAAATACAGAGAAATAAACCAAACGTCAGTTGAGTTGATGACAATACTGAGCTTAAAAATGCAGCTTCGCCTCACTGACTGTCCAACGTGTACGTCTGTGTGTTTTTTTGTGTGTGTGTTTCTTACCTGAGAATCCACGGCAATATCAGCTCAAACTAAAGCACAATCACACTGCATGTGCTGCACACATTTACAGTAACTCAAAAGTCTGCTTCTGCTGAAATGCAAATGTCTAAGAGTCGGATGGCGAAACAGCTTCTGCATCATTCAGCATACCTGCATTTTTATTGTGAAACTGCTATGCAAACACACAAACACACACACAAGTTGTGGCATGCAGCAGCTCATCCTAGAAACTGATTGGTATTTGGATAAGTTGTGCTCATCTCAAGGCAAATAACCACAGCACTGCATGTGACTGTGCAACAAGAAATATTTCACATTGTTAGGCACGTATATAATACATACTTTAATAGTTAAGGATCAATTTGTCTGTCTGTCATTAACACTAAACCGATAAACCCGATAAAGACTGATTTATCAAGTTATATTACTGACTGACTGATGCAGTGATGTGTGAGGTCGTCACTTCCTCAAGCTGATAAACTGTGAGAAGTAAAACCTTCAGTTGTGTATATCCATCCACCACCACCTATCCAGTGGAAGACGGGCAGAGCGAAGAGGGAGGTGGGTGGCAGAGAAACTAAATCTGAAAGCGGGCTTTTATTCGATGTGCCTAAACACCACGTCTATTTATAGGAAGAATAAATTCATCAGTCCTGGGGTGTCATGGTGGTACAGTGATGTGAGATACAGTAGCTGCATCTCAATTCCACACAACATACGAATTCTAAGCAGGTCCTGAGTATGCAATGTGTTGACTCAATAATACTTAACACAGTATTACTGCACAATATAATGCACAAAGGAAATGGCTGATTCACTCACAAAGTTAAAGGCATTAAATGCTTTCATTGCAGACAATGAGATTGCTGCAGGGAAAACTGAGAACAATGGTAAAGTTGTACTTTTTAAAATAAATATTAAGCACTAACAACAAGTATTAAACTTGTCAGGGCATTTCAAAGCCACAGGTTTATTGCCATCTGTCAGCTCAAATTCCTGTCATATAAGACATGTTGTGTACTAATACACAAAGCTTCTAGAGTCTGTGGTAATTATGATGGGGGCAAAAGAAGTCAGGTGATGTTGTTATAGAGCCACAAAGTCAGAATAGGGACATTTGAACACAGGAGACCAGTTTGTATCTTTCTTAAAAACAGTCGTTAAAACTCAAACCATGATGTTTCCCAGACCTTAACTATGTAATTATTTTAACATATACCATAGCGTTTCCCTGAACCGAACCAAGCTGTTTTTGTTGAAACCTATTCTTTTTAATAGTTTTGGAGAGGACAGACAAATTATGTCGAAACAGGTGTCAGATCAGAAAAATCTTTCCATGAGTCGGTCTAGAGGACATGGACAAATGATGCATTTTGTCATTTAATTTGGAGGACTTGTTGGAAACTTTATATAGTACATGATCTATAGTTGTAGGATGTACTATGAAACAGTGGCAACTCTCTACTCTCTACATCTAAAATAGGGGAAATGCCAAAAAATAAAAATGGAAATGTATCACTCAGCACAGTTGCTTCATGTCCCACTGTTATGCTGTAATACTGTGTGTACTGTATATAATATGTGCTACTGTACATACCTATCATGTACGTGCAGTCAGTAAACAGGAGAACATTATTTACTTTTATGTGTGAACAGACATTTTGACTTGTTATTGGAGGATAAACACAGGTGTAACTAATGATATTAACAATGGCTGTGTTCTGTTCAGAGACTCCAGTAAGCCATGACAGTCTAACATGAACAACATCAAAGGCCTGGAACTAAATGGAATGCAGACATAATTAATATTATTAGTTACACCTGTGTTTATCCTGCTGTGACGACTCATAATGTCATGAAAAAGGTCTGTACAGTACCAATGTAAATTCAGCTAAGACCTTGGAATGTCACTGCTTATTTACAAAAAGAAAAGAAAATGGTTTTCCTAAGATTCAATTCTTACTTCTTGTGTTATAAGATCTTCCTTAAGCTGTCTCACTGCTTTTGGCAGTTTGTTTAATTGTCACGTTTTCTTTGTGCACTACATTCTGAGACAATAGCTTCTATCAACAGGGCACAGAATTTAAGCATTTTGTTAGCATGCGAAATGTTTTGCGTATGCTT
Source organism: Lates japonicus (assembly GCA_033238685.1). Taxonomy (NCBI): domain Eukaryota; kingdom Metazoa; phylum Chordata; class Actinopteri; family Centropomidae; genus Lates; species Lates japonicus. Next base: position 146,761 of record BRZM01001621.1, on the reverse strand, counting down.
AATTTAGTAGCATATTCAAATCTTGCTAAGAGCTAATATCTCATATTGAATTGGGACAAAGCTTTGGTCTTTAACCAGCTCATATTGGCATGCAAAGAAAATGTTCTTCCAAAGATTTTTAGTCTCTTGCCAGCAATCACTTTACAGCAGTAAGATTTAATTTCAGAGTGGTGAATAGTGAACCTCTGTTCTAAATGAAAGCCATCATACAGTATCAAAATCTAGAAAAAGATTAAATGGTTGAAGGGCATATAAATTGTAAACACTATTCTCAGAAGGTGCTGAGAGAGATGCTTCTGCAGAAAGAGAAAACTACATGTTTCCTAGGCAGAATGTAAAAAGGCAATGAAGAGAGAGGGAAGGAGGAGGAAGAGGAGGATGGGGAAAAAGAACTTCAAGCAGGAGGTCGTAAAGGTGAACGTTGAAATACAGAGAGAAGGAGAGGGAGTGGGCAACAGAGAGAGAGAGAGAGTGAAGGAGGTTATCTGACTGAATAGAAAACTTGGTTTAAGTGGAAGGGCAAATGAGTTATGGAGAGGCAAACAGTAGCAACACAGCAAAACAGAAAAGCCAAAGAAGGGCTGACGAATGACAGTGAGGCTGAGGTAAAGTGAGGGGGTGTGTGGGAAACATATAACAGTAAATGACAGGCAGAAAGAGAGAGACAGAGAGGCGAACGAGCGCTTGTGAAAGTGGCTAGAGAAATAAAGGAGTGACAGAATGAAGGAGTGAATGACAGATGAGGGCAAGAGGTAGAGAAATGAAAGAGTGGGGATATAGAGCTGGAGGTTATATGTCAAAATGGGAGGGAAGAGAAACTAGGGAGATGGGAATGAGGCTTGATCTGTCATAGTAAAGCCAGTCAGTCCACAGAGCAGCACAGCAGCTCTACTAAGAATTTTGAAGATTTGTATCAAAAACCTAATAAAACCTAATTTATTATTGATTGTCACACAGACTGAAGGTCATGAGATTGTTTAAATCACCATTATAATAAACTTGACAGTCACAAACTACTATATGACGGTATATAGAACAAACTTGTCTAACTGCATCTTTATTGTCCCCCTCCTCTTTGTGGTAAATGACTAAAATGAACTGTGAGCATGTCTATGCAGAGAGATGCACTAACACTATAAATACAATACAAGCTACCTCTCATACACTGAGATGTTTTCCTCTGTGTGTGTATGTGTGTGTTTGTGTGTGTGGTAGCGTGAGGGGCTGGGGGATGATCCAAACATCTGATAGCACCGTGTTCATCGCTCCGTCTCTTGTGGCGCCGCACTGACTGTTATTAAAAACTACAGAGTAATATCTGAACTGTCAGTCATACCCAAGATTAAAGACTGAGCCCCATTTCCTAAGCGCCACAGGCCTGGATAAATCATTATCTGCTCCCTGAGCCTCAGGCGCTAAGCTAACGCTTGGTTAGTACGAGACTAGGCTAACAAACCCACATCAAGATGGTACTGTAGGACTGAGGTGGGCCACTGCTGGGATTGATGATTACAGGAAACGATTTCAAGTCTGGACCGTTGATTTGAGAGTGTTAAGGCAACAGGAAATTCAATTAATTACATGTGAGAGCTGTAGAAATGCTCCTTTTAAGTGCTGTTGGAAATGTTAAAATCATTAGCTAAAGGCACAAAAGTACTCCTAAGTAGCACTATGGAAGTAAAGTTTCAGTTATACCCAAGATATGATGTCATCAGTCCCAGAAAATGTCACATTTCCCCACAGTGTTTAAGTAAAGACTAAGTTTGAACCTTTTTCCAGCCTAGAGGCTCAAGACCTCACAAGTTAAATCTTAACTGTTGTGAGATGACTAATAGGATATGGAAGAAGATAAAACATACCATATTTTTGCGATAACATTTGTCACTGTGTCGTCTCAGATCTTAAATCTAAAATCCTGGACAGTTTTGCATCTTCAGCCCTTTGAAAATTGCTCAAATGCAACGACCCAGAAAGGGAAAAAAGTACTTATTGGTTTCTTTCTGTGCTAATGGGTCACAAGCCTTGACCTCTGTGAAGTCAGAAAGATTAATGACATGGTTTGACTGGATTAAAACATGAATAAAATCTTATTTAAGTATTTTTTTTAAATGCATGCTTTTATGTTTTATTTTCACCTGTGTTATTCATTGGTTATGAGGCTGTTGTAAATTCATAGATTCTGCCAGTTACAGAAAAAAATCACAGATTTCACAGATTATTTGGATTACTGTTCTGAGAAAAAAAAAATTAATCCTATCTGACACCATCAGAATTGTAATTAATGTTTTCGTAACTGGATTTTTCCACTTGAACTTAGTTGGCCTTGGTTTGACAGTAAATAAAAATCAGTGGAGTAGTGGACTCAAGGTCCACTCACTCACTTCTCTGGACTTTCAACCATATCTCACAGTGTTCCTCAGTAGGTGGAGTTTACTTAGTTGTCATGGAAACAACTCAGGCTCAGCTCATATGTAATGCACAAAAAACATGTTTAAATGTATTCTTTAAATATGGATGTATTGAATTTCACCACATGTATACTGTGTAATCCATCATAAATATTGACTTCAACTATTCACATCTCCTCTTTGTTCATTTTGCAAAGAGCACTACATTTTCCTGAAACACAATACATCTACTGAATATTTGAGATATTAATACTAAATATCTGAGAGGAAACTCAGAGGCAGATAAGATGAATTATTCGTCAGGGACTGAGGAGTTAAAATTACATTACCAACCACTGTTGGTAAATGTAATGTAATTTACTAACACTTATTATAAACTGTGTACTCTAAACAATAACAGTAGGTTTTGTTTTGAATAAATTAATTCTTCATCATTTACAGTTTAAGAATACAAGCACAATACTCTCTACCCACAAGATCTAAAAGTGATCACAGAGAGAAACAGATATAATCTCTGAATCTGGTGCATGCCTTTCTCAATTTCTCCAGCTCATCATGTTCCAAGATTAAACTGATGTGGAATTTTCCCTAGCTGCTGCTGCTGCTGCTGTTTCTTTTTTTTAAATTTGTGACTGGGCATGCTGAAACGAAGTTTCAGGTCTGTGACACCAGAGCGAGCGTTACACTAACAGGTGCAAACAGGTCAGTCTTAACTCCCCATCGTGGCAGGCAGAGAGAGGGAGAGATAGGAGTCCCTGCTGAGAGCATTGCTTCATGTCTGATATCCTGTACGTATCTGAACCCAGCCTTAAGGCGGACACGGGTCAGTCTGCAGATATTGAATTCACAGTTTCATCCCTGATTTGAGTGCATAGAGTATATTGCTACAGCAACTGGCTCAGCTTTCGCGGTAACCAATTATTCAAGTATCCTCAAGTTGACAGTGACGACAGTGTTTCTCTAGTATAAGTGAAATTCTGTGTGTGTGTGTGTGTAAAACTAAATCATAACAGCAGCACATGAATTTATGAATTTTCGATAACTTCGAAACTGGATAGGAGCACAAAAGGATAACACAAATGCCACAATCAAATAGACTGTGTACTTTTTGACTACTAGTACGACTATGGAGAATAGTGTTTTGTTTGTATAGAGGACGCACCTCCATGACCACCCAGGTGACGCAATACACACTTTTTTACGTCTGACCCAGGTGACGCAATACACACTTTTTTCGTCTGACACAGTGGTGGTAACACACCCGGAAAAGCAGCAATGCAAGGAAGATAAAGAGGACTGCGAGCTAGTGAGCACGCATGTACAGGTTTCCTCAGGGATACACACAACACTTTTTGTTGGGAAACACATGAACATAAACAGAACTTTATTCAGAAGAAAACTCGCTCAATTTATTGTCATTAGGTCATATTTATTCTAGGATCCAAGGCGGTCTGACTGAGCAGGTGGGAATTCAGTTTTTTGCTCCTCTCAAACTTGAGATCCTCCACTGAGCTTTAAGGTCTCTGTAACAATGTACAGCGGCAAGTCTGTAACTATGTACTTTGCCACATCATACAGCACCAGTATGGATTAGGGACTAATGTGAGCCTGCTGCTAAGAGGTTTATCAATACAACTACTTAGCAATTACTGCTACTCAACACAATTGAAGCCAATATCAGTGAGTATAACCTCAACAGCCCACACATTTATATAAATCTGCTCCACAAAATCACATTATAGAGGTCATTTTTACACAGCTCTGCTATGTTTATCTTTCTTTTTCAGTCAGTTTTAGTTACATAAGAAAACAAAAAAGGAAAACTACAAAAGTGTGCTCTTAGTTTCTTTTTAAGCATCACTGTGCCCTCTTAAGTTACTTGGCTAATAATTAATTAATTGGCTAAATGGGGCATTAGATACTTTGCCATGATCAAACAGCATATCAGAAACCTAAAGCAATAGTATGCCTAAATACAATACGCATGCCTGCAATTCATTTCTGCTCTCTGATATGATCAGCAACTGTGGAATTGTGCTGTTTTTCCATGTAGTCAACACAAAATGCTGTCAAGAGGACTCTTCTCTACCTCTAAGTGTTTTATACCAACATTTTACACATTATATTATAAACATTACGACTGCAGACACCACTGCTCTGTAAAGCTGCACTTTATTCTGTCTGATCAGGTCCTATACTCTTTTCAAGCTTCACTGCTGCTGAATGTGATCAACAGCAGGATGAGTTTCTCTATGAATCTCACTCAATTCTGTTACTTTCTGTTTTTGTTCCTTTGAACTGAGCTTGGGTGTCTGTGTGAGCCTCTTTTGTGTTGAGAGCTTCGAAACATGACTCACCATCACCTCCGGTCCTTTTATCCGAAACTAAACCACAAATGAGTGAGAGGAGGGATATTTAAACCAAAATACAAAGATGGTGAGAGAGGGGGGGAGGGAGGTGAGAAAGAAGAAGGCTTAGATGAGGAGAGGAGTTAGGTTGATGGCTACCTCTCTTAACGACTTTCCTGCACTTTGCTGATTTCGGTGTGCACAAATGTATGAATTTTCAATAACTTAAAAGACTGGATAGGAGCACAAAAGGATAACACAAATGTCACAAGTGCGTACTGTAGCTGCAGAAACAAGAGAGTGTACAGCCAAGGCAGCAGCTCTGTGAGGCTGCACTTCAGCACAGCTGTGCTTGGAGCAAAATGCATCAATATCAGTGTGCTGGCAACAGTGAAGCTGATGGGAATGTCATTAGGTTAGCAGTTGTTTGGTCATAAACAACTGGACATATTATAAGTTTGACCCGGTGATGGTGTTAGAAGAAAAGTCAGGGGATTGTCAAAGAAATTGCAAATCATCCTGAGCGGACAGAAGTGGCTGCACTAAATGGCAATACAGCTGTCGAGACATTTAACTTAAAACCAAAAATGTCTGACATTTGTGTCAATTAAGGTGATGCTGAGATGTTTAAATCTTGTTGTAGTGTAGCCAAATGCCATCACATACACAGCACTCACAAATTTCCTGGACCTGTCTTGTTAGCACAACTGCCTGAGGGTAAATCTAAATGAAACAAGCGCACAATATGTGTGATCAAAACCATCCAGCTCATTAATGAAATCGTGCTGTTAATTAGAGCTACAACTCTGAGGGCAGGATAATTTGGAGAGGACACTTTACTACAAAGACCGACAATGTCCGAAGGCACCCACTCTATATCAGACAGCTGCTGATTGATTCAGCTCTATAGTAGTTTTTACGTACAGTAGGTACGTCCTATGTAAAGTAGGACAGAATATTAGAGACAACTGGCAGTCCATACCACTGTAACAATAAACTTTATTTATATAGCACTTCTCTTAAAGTTACAGTGCTTTACAAAAGAAAGAAAACCAGACAAGACCAATAAAATGAGAATAAGACCAGAGTAAGAGAGACAACGGCCTCTAAAATAAATCAGTGCTTCTCCATCAACAAAAACTGAATATTATTACATTCACAAAGACAGAATATATTGCAAGGCTTTGCACTAGATTGTATTTGATTCTGCATGGGTACCTAATTATAACAATAACTCATACTCATGTACAGTTTACAACCACACAGAAACAAAACTGCAAACACAACAAAATGCCTAAATGTTTTCTACCTGTCTCCTCCTCCTACCTATCAAATCTGACTTAAGCTTTTATCCTTGATTGATCCTCTTTCACCCCCGGGTGAAAAAGTCGTGAGAGGAGAGCTATAATTTTATCACATCTGCCATCTGCCACACGACAGGGGGGGGCACACATTCAGCACATTCAACCTGGCTAGAACAGCAGAGAAAATTCCTGTCATTTTATATAAGTGGAGAGCATGTCTGCAGACAGCACTGCTGCTTTTCTGCTTCAGTGTAAAATGTGAGGGGGGAAAAAAGTAAAGCTGTGTCTTGTACACAAACTGACTTCTGTGAAGCTATGATTATAATCAAATATGTTAATGGACAATATGAATGGCCACTAATTGGAGAATTTATTTCATTAGGCTTCATGAGATGCTGGCTGTGACACATAAAAAGGAAATGGCTTCAAATATGACTGTGTATAACAAAGACAGCAAAGGACAGAGCTAAGGTGTCGACTGGATGGAAAATCAAGAAAAACCATGAGCATGTGTGTGTGTGCGTGAGAGCGCTTGGTTATCAAATTAATGCTGCAAACAAAGGCACTGCTGACTTTGAGGATGACTTAATGATCAAGCACAGCAGGCTGGCAGACCTACTGTGTATTTGTGCAGACGAGTGTGCTTGTAGCTGTGAGTTGATGTCAAGGTACAAGTGAAGTGTGTGATATTTGAGAACAAAGGACTGAATTAAGCAGCAGAGGTCTAATGAATTTAACTCTTTGTGGTAAACACACAGCCAGGGCCGCACTGACACACACAGAGTGGTTGATCATTTTGCCATTTATGGATCATTAACTGTTCAAGCTCATCGATCACTCAGCGCCTCTGTGGCTCTATTATGAGGAACGTATGGAGTTGTGTTTTGCAGGCAACTGGCCAAGAGAACTCTAGAAAATGTTATTTTCTTATGGTAAATAAGAAGCAAGAGTCTAAAGACTGGTCTCAATCACTGCATTTTACATATGCAGGCAATGTAAAACATATACATAGATGCTGCTGGTTAAATTTACTGATACACTGTCTGATGTAGAGATTTGGGAGGCATGTTTCTGGCCACCTGATGAATGTAAGTCAAATACTGACTACACCTCATGGAAATTGTTGGCTCTTTAGCCGCTTAACGTTCCACTATCTTCACCAGCTAGTCGCTAACTAACTGTTGGTTAACGAGTAGGTTTATCACAGCTTTTTGCTGAAATCAGCTGCCTACTGCAGCTGGTAATGATGCAGGTGAGAGCCACTGGCGTCAACCCAAGGAGTAAAGTTGCAGATCATAAAACAAAAACAATCAGCTGAAGACAATGAAATGGGGAAAAAGAGAGTAAGGTGACAGACAGTGATTGATCCATTTCAAATTATGATTCATTTGAACCACTGAAAGTATAAAAATTAATTAATTAAATTACATTGAAATATAAACTAAATAATAACTAAATAGTAAATGTATTATGTGCAAAAACTGCTCGTATATTATCATTTGCATAAGTAGCTGTGAAGTGTTTCAGCAACTCAACAGCTTCCAAATGAATAAAAAAGACAGACCTGCAGATTTGTGCCTGTTTGTCACTGACTTGTCGCAGGGGGCACTGCATAATTCATGGAGGACAACTGCGTCAACAGTTGCACTGCTTTTGCATAACACTGCATTGCACTTGGCACTCTGCACCGAGGGCACTGAGGGAATATTTTCTCAAGCGATGTCAAACATTACGTAAGCCATGGTTCCGTAGCATCAACAGCAGCACCAGTGATGGATTGGGCTATAAATAGGCCTCCTTTTTATCCGAAACTGCTCCACGCAGGGTGGCTGACACCGGCATACTTTGCTGCAGGGCCGGAGACGAATATAAAATGCTAGATTAGTGTCAAGAGCTAGTTCAGATTTTAGAGAGAATGAGAGGAATAAGACTTAGAGATGATGAGAAAGAAGTGAAAGACCCTTTATGGTGCGTAGGAAAAAAAAGTGTCCCCATCACTTTGTCCTCATTTCATTCCACCCCTGCCCCCTGAAACTTGGCATTCATCTTCCCATTTTTCTGATTTTCGCTCCTCACCCCCCTACCCCCGCAACGTTAGACTCTCATTCTCTCTCTCCCACTCTCTTTTTCACTGGCATCCTTTGAATTCTGTGATTCTTTGCCTTCAGTACTCAAATACATATACTCCTCTTTCTCATTCTCTCTCTCTCTTTCTCCCTCTCTCTGTCTGTAAGCCACTTGTTACCATGGCAACCCCTCAATGGGCCTTATAAAGCTAATAAGTAGAGAGAGCAGGAAGGACGATCAGAGTTGCAGAAGAAGGAGGGAGGAAAAAAATAGAGAAAAAATTAAATGAAAGTATAAATAAGCTAATCTATTCCTGGTGCTAGTTTGAGGCAGGGAGATGCAGGGACACACGAGAGAGAAGGTTATCATTGAGAGTGTAAACAAAAAAAGAGGTAGACTTTTAGAATACATGTTCATTGTATACGTGATGCTTATATACTGTTTCTAAGTATTGTAAATGAGGCATTTTAATGTCCTGTGTAAATGTACTTTACCTGTTTTAATTCTACAGCAGACGAATTGAGAGTGTCAATTGTAGTGTCTGCATCACACATTTTGTACTTTTAGGTGAAATTTTCAAATACAGAGAAGTAAATAAATGTGTGTGTGTGTGTGTGTGTGTGTGTGTGTGTGTGTGTGTGTGTGTGTGTGTGTGTGTGTGTGTGTGTGTTTTAGGTAAATGATGGTCACTACTTTCATCCAACCTTGTGTTGGTGTTCAATAGTGTTTTGTCAAATTTAGTCTATTTCCTTTCTCAAAACTCAAAGATCAGAAGTTGCCAAATGTACACACAAAATAAATGAATAACTTCACTTTTAAAGGAATAGTTTTATCAGGTACAACAAAGTAGGTTATTGGTTTTCTTGCCTAGAAGCTAAGGAAAACTGCAGTGAAGTTACTATACCAAATAACAGTCCAGCAAATAACCCATGTAAAATCACAACATGTCGTTTTACACAGGAGCTGTAATGAGTTACTGAGCTTAGAGTAAGCAGATTTTGTCACCTTGGAGAAGAGCCAGGCTAGCAGTTTCAGAAGCCCAGTATTATCCTAAGGCTACGCAGAAGGCTGCAGGCTGTATTCTCATTTAACTCGCGGTAAGAAAGCAACAAATGTTTTTCCCATTCCCCATGTAAGTGTCGGTGCTATTAATGTGTTAAACTAAAATCAAAGACTGATATTACCATTCACTACAAATAGTGAGATTAAGTAAGTAATCAAGAAGTTTTTAGACTCAAACTTGGATGTCTAGCACTGGATATCATAAATAAATCCTTCTCACCTCGACCAAAAAGACGACTCAACATCACAACAAACACTGTTTGCTGTACACCAAAAGTAGCCTACGATTTGCCACAGGCAAGCAAAAAGCACTGGGGGTCATTTATGTGGTCTTGCCTGGGTCACCAACATATGAACAGGATGAGCTGGGGACGAGCCAACCCAGCGATTAGTGCATAAGCTTCTGCCCACCTGAGCTACAGCAGCCAGAACAACCGCGGTCACTGAGCCCAGTTACCGCGTGAGAACCCGTCGTCATTAACAACAAAGTCAGTACGGAAACATGACGTCTTCCTGTGCATCATCAAACCTGGTTTTGTACCACAAATGACTGTTTCCCAGTGCATCTAAACAGAGGCAGTAACGGTTCAATGTTAAAACCAGAGCTTTCAACACTCTGATCAATAATTGCTCCCCCCGTCCTTGTCCCTTAGAAGAAGTTATCAGACATCAGTACAGACCTGAGGCTCATTATGTAGGTTCACAGTAGCTAATACCTTGATGCATGTTACCACAGCAGTGCTCTTCAATAGGAATAGTAGAGGTCTCATTCAGTTTCACGCCCAGGTCTGTATGCAAGCACCTGTGGATTGATAATGAATGTGTTTTCGCTTGAGGCACTACACAACAAAGTCTAGCTGGCCTCGAACTGCTCCGACAAACACACACACACACATAAAAATGCCTCCCGGCCTGGCTTCCACTTCCCCTGCTCTGCCTCTTCTGCCGGGTGCCTGACAGCAGCGGCAGGTGTGAGGACAGTTGACCGAAACCCAGGTGAGAGAAGGAAGTATTCACGCACCACGCCACCAGCTAACTATCGCCAGGGCTGCCACTTCATGACACAAGGAATCTCATCACTAGTACACAGCAAGCGAGTGGCTAGAAATGACACAGTTAGCAAGGTCAGAGTAAACCAGGCTGTAAGCCAGTGGGCCCCACGTCCCAGTTTTCCTTCTGTAGTGTTCTGCGAAGTGGAAAAACTTAAATTACAAGCAAAGAAAGTTTGAGGTAACTTTAAATAAGAAATATCACTATCATCTGTCATATACAGAGCAGATGTAGTTCAGTACCAAATCAAACTGAAAATATTATTTCAAAAATATGAATATGCTAGTTATTAACATCTGTCAAATTGTTTGACAAACATTAAAACAAGTGTGAAATGTATGATTAGTGTAGACATTTTTGCATTATTTGTAGGTATACGAGGTCTTTTATTATGTGAACAAAGTAAAGTACTGAAACGTGTTTTTATGCAGATTTCAAGCACTTCTATGCCCTCATGTGAGATTTTTATAGAAAACACCTCCTTCATTACACAGAATATTCTCTTTGAGGAGAAACCTTTAACCCAGCAGGGGGAGGTCATTGATGAAACTAACATCTTCTTCATCTAGCCTGACAGTAAAAGGACTCCCACAGGAGGCAATACAGAGCATCTTTGCTGATGTCTTGAGCCTAGTTTTTTAGGATATCCCACAGTCTCTCCCCTGAAAGAGCTTTGTTTGTGTCCTCATTTCCAGGTTGCAGACTGAGACGATATAAAAAGTGGAGAAACAGTTTTCACCTAAAACAAATAAACTCTATATGTTTCACTGCTAAACAGAATTCAATATGGTGAGTGTAACCAAAAAGTCGAGTCTAGTAACTGACTTAATTCATGCTACAGTTATATAAACTGCTCTTGAACAGTCCAAAGTGCTCCTGCAGTTTACTAGTTTGCTGGGTACAACGTTGTTTACTTAACCTCCTGTTGGAGGGTGACCTGAAGCCACACAAGAAGCTGTAGGGTAAACGAGGGTCTGGCATGTGTTTTGCCTTTTACCTGACATGCCAGATTTGCACCCATGCCTTTCAAACCCACATCACACTCAGCGTCAAAACCTTCTGTAGAATAATTTGAGCTTGTCTCAATGCCCTCAATTCCAGACAGGATTCACAGGCTCATCTGATTCAAAATCAGCAAACTCATCAACACTAAAATAGCAAACCTACCAACCTGATACACCTGACAAGTTGGAAATAAACCACACAAAATATTATATAATGACTTGACAGATTCTGATCTAGTAAGAGTTAACTCCATACAGATAATAGCAGCATTACAATGTCAGAGCATTCAACCTTAATTTCCCAACTCAGCATTCATCTAAGTCCATCTCTGTTGAGGCTTTGCCCAAAATCTTTTCAAGGTTTTAGAGAGGAAAACAAGAGAAGTTGAGGGAAGTGATCTAAAGGTAGATTAAGGTACCTCATCACTCTTTCTGGAAAACAGTAACAGTAATATACTATATTTTGTGGTGCATTTCTTCACCTTAATCACATTCTAATTCTCCTCAGTAACAGTTACTTGTCAAAGGCCATTGTGTGTTCCCACACCTGACACAGTCTACTAAGTCCAGTAGCTGCACCTAAGATCTGTTGTTAACCCTGTATGGTGTTTGCCTCTTTGGTTCTGATGTAGTAATATGAACAGATCATTCTGGGACCCAGCAAGAGATTAAAGCTCACGGAGTCCCAAGACCGAGAGTTTAAACAACAGCTGCATTAACGCCGCAGACAAAGACAGAAACAAGGATGTAGAGGCACCAACACACAGAATATAAAAAGGCGGCTCAAGCGGGTAAGGGTTATATAGTTGAGGATGCAAATGAATGTAAGGCCAAAGGTACCATACAGGCATTCAATATAATTGACTGTCAGGAGTAAATATGTGTTTACATAATTGAAAGAACGAATAGGCTGAAACAACCCAAACGTCACCAAGTCATCACAATAATACATGATAAGTGACGGTATTTTAGATTACACACAAATGATTATTTAACTCATTTCCATTTATTCCAACTCTTAACTGCTCCCTGTCCAGAAAAACTCAAAGGGGAAAAGGACATTTTAAGTTACACTACAGCCATATTCCAAAGAACTAAACTTGAACTTGGCAATAACATGCAGAGAATTTATCGACATACAAAAATAGATTAGGAACCGAATGACAGTTAATCATTGGGTCATATTTTTACCCACTAAAATCACAAGTTGCTGTCTTTTCACGCGGAATATTCACTTTTTTCTTTGTCACCTGTCATATTAAACAAGATGTCTTTGGGTTTAGACAAAGAAGTTACTAAATATGTAAACTCGAGTTTTAAAACTCCAGACATCATTCATACTATTTTTTGGCATTAAATGGACAAAATGATTAACCGATTAAAAGTCAAGACTAACTGTCAATGTGGAAATGAACAGCTGCAGACTCATGACTCCACTGCCACTTTAAACCAAATATCTCTGTCTCTTGTCGACAACTATTATAAATACAACTTTGGTTTATCGCATAGTTTTCGCCACAAACACAAAAGCCTATATGAGCAAACAAATGTTGGGACTTGAGTTTTCTATATTGTGATATTCCTCAAGGAGGTCTTTATGTTTCTGTTGACCTCCTCCACTGGGAGGCTGGTGTCAGGGTGAGTGTATTCCACCGGCTGGTGCTCACTACATTTCTCAGAGACAGCATTAACACTGCTAACTGACTTCTGACTGCGATTCATATGTTCGCTTTCATGAGCCTTTACCGTGAGCTGGAGCAGCTGTCAAGAACGTGCAGCCCTCTCCTGGTTAGGACCAGAGGGGAGGGCTGGCAGGGGGCTGGTGCTGAAGCTGGCGTGGTAGCTCAGGGACGAGCTTCACCCTCACTGCTCACAGCTGTGTTGACCGCCTGGACGCCCAAGGATGAGGACAGAGGAAGTGCTGTTTGGGCTGATGCAGAAATATAGAAGAAAAGGACAATGTTAGAGAGCTATAAAAGCTGAATGCTTCTTTGCGGAGCACATATATGATACTATCATATTCTCTTCTGCAACTGACTGTATTGGTGCTTTATCCATTTCTTCTTTGCTTGGGATTTTAAGATTTATCAATCATGTGTATTTTAAAAGTCACGAAACAGGTGAACGACTAGTCGGGTCCAACATGTCCTCTGCCCCATCACAAAGAATTTACACCCTAGGACCAATGGGATCACCCCGAGTAAAAATATTATGCACTCTGATCCAAACATAAGTCAATGTAGTATCCTCCTATATGACCAAAACATGTTTTGGTGTGTATCTGGCATCAGGTATGAGACTCCAAAATTTTTGATCACACTTCTGACACTGAACAGTTGGTGAATGCAATAAAACAAATGGATGTCAGCGTGGTTTATGTAAGAATGGTGCAAGGATGGAAAAGAGGATGGATGGAGGCAGTCATGGAGTAGTGATATATATAGAAGTGGAAAGGATAGATGGAGAGAGCTAAGATGACTGCCACAGTCAAACGAGGAGAGAAAGTGCGATGAGGACAACTTTGAAGCTGTAGATCACATCTGTAAACACGTCTTACATAATGAGGTGCATTTTCAGCTCTCAACAACCTGGTTACAGTGTTTGCCAAACAGCCCAGGGTAGTCAAAACCTCGCTGGTGTATGTGTGTCTGGTGGTGTGAGAGAAATCAGAGGATGAAAAGAATCCAATACAGACCATAAAGGCAGTAAACATCCTGGAAACACTGACATCGACAGGGACAACCTTCATAAGACCTTGCTGTCTGTGGGACTTCAAGGCATGAAACTGAACCCCGGAGAGAGGGAGGAAGGATATACAGGAAATGGCATGAGGAGGTGGAAAATTTTTTCTATGCAGGGCGCCTAAATTAGGCTTTGAAGCATCTTTCAGATCGCCTTGAACCAAAGTGAGATGAAACAAAACAAAACAGAGCAGGGAAATAGGTTGAGCAAGGAAATGTGGCCGAAAATGAAAGAGGACTGGATAGGGAGAAATGAAAACTGTGGAAGATGAAAAAGTGAGTGGGGATGGCAGTGAAGAAAGAAAAGGAGGAATACAAACAGCAGAAGAGAAATAGTGGGAAGAGGTGTGATTCATATTAGAAAAAGAATGAAGGTCGAAAAAAGGAAGAATGGTTAGAAATATTAGTGAATATTACAATAAGACAGAAGGTCAGTGGGTGATAATAAGGAAGATTTGCACAAGAAAGACAGTAGAAATCAACAGATGGGGAAGGAGGAAGGAAGAAGAAGGGAGAAAAGAAACAAAGGTGAGAGGAAGGAGGTAGTATGAGCACAGCCATAATGATTGGTTTATTATAGAAAAATGCAGGATGTCCTCTATCACGAAGAGATAGGAAATTAGATTTAGAAAAGATACATTACTTTTCACGAGAATTTAATGAGCACTGAAACCAATCCAAGTTTGAAATAAATTGGAGACACACCAAAACATTACTAGCTTATATGAAGACCAAATAGTGGTTCAGCTATTTGAAACAGTCACTTACTCCCACAAGCAAAATTATGGATCATAACCTCTTTAAAACCACAAAGTAACATTACTAACCTTAGTTTTTGTCCTAAAAAGATGCACACGTTTATTAATAAATGAGAGCCTGGTACATGATATTATTACTAGTCAATTATTATGCTAAGCTAGGCTGTTTAACTGTTCCAGCCTATGTTTTCATGCAAGGAGAGTGGTACTACTGATCTGAAAAGGGATAATTTATTAGGTTATTTCCCAGATGTCAAACAAGTTCTTTACACAAAGAGGAAAAATCTGTTCAAAAAAATACGAAACTATAGGCCATTGTGAATAAGATGAACAAAGGTCATATCAAGAAATTCTCATATATTTGAATAACCAGAGAGGGAGTGTTTTATTGATATTCATACACACGAATAAATCTAGACAGAAGAGGCACAGATAATGTACTAATGTCCCAAACCATATAGTCACATAGGAGCAGAATGCGGCACAATCACAGCAGCAGAATATCCATTTTTTGCCTTCAGGTGGAGACGGTCAGTGGGAATACACTACAGCAACAACATCCCACAGAGACCAAGGACCAACAACAACCAGACAAGATCAAGAAAAGGCAATAGGAAACAAGACAATGAGGTATGAGGCCAATAGGGAAGTCAACTGACTGGCAAGGAGAGATTACACTAAATACAGTACAAAATGTGTCTTTGTGTATAATGATTCGTTTATTCTATTTAACTTCACATCAGTTAAGAAACAAGCCAATCAAAACTTGAAGAGGAAAAATTAAATTATATTAAATAAAACCACTTCATGTGCCCGCATAAGACAGAACTATGGCAATTACACTTTGTCAGTAGGTTTAATAACCAGAACAATCAGAAGCCAGAATGATGACGCTACTGTTGTGTGACTTTGTGGCATTTCATCGTGGAGGCTGAGGCCTAAGAGCCATCTATATTTAATGAGTTTAATGGCAACTTCAGCTTTCCTATTCATCATTTAAGCATCTTTATTCCCGCACTTATTGCTGCCTTGTCTCTGTGTATTTTGCTTCTGCTTCCTGCAATAACCAGTTGTGTCTTCTGGAGTCGCGGCTTATTAGAGCCCACATTACACACAAACACACATACACACATACTGTGGTTCTGACTGAGACTTAGTGTTAACAATGCAAAACGGGCAGCAGGCTAATGAACATGTCAATAATTGGGGATGAGAGTACAGACACAGATGCACACACAATGACAGACATGTCACATATATACACAGGCAGGGGAGGTCTCATGCCTGATTAAACTGAAGAAAACTATTTTCCCCTACTTCGCCTCAGCATCCTGGTGGAAAACATGCCGATTAACACTTCACTAATGTGCGAGGGTGCTAATAAATGACATACCTATTAGCTAAAATGTAATTCTCACCTAAGAGCGAGAGGTGTGAGATGTGCTTCGCAGTTTGAAGCGTTTCGCATGCAGTGAAAATTGCTTCTGTGAGACTGAGGAATTGTG